>JBBPPD010000006.1:0-48431 GCA_038091795.1 Leccinum olivaceoglutinosum | reverse complement strand
GGAAAATATAGATGACCAGGAAACTCACCGTTCAACGTTCAGGGATTGTGTATAGTAGGTAGTCAGCTATCCCGATACCCGTCACCCCAATCAGAACCGTATGTCTCGTACATAACAGAAGCAGCTGAATCATTGTCCGATACACATTCATCTTCATCTTGTTCATCATGCGACCATTGAAGGGCATCGATGTCCGCGAGTGAGAGACCCGGATCAAGGTCATCGAATCCGTCGGCGCAAACGGGGAAAGCATCCAAGTCATCAACCAAGAGAGAGATATCTTTGCCGCCCACTTTGCGCTCTGCTTCATCACGATCATAGTCATACGAATCCCATCCCAGATCAGAAAATGAGACGTCGTTGTCGAGGTCATCAAATCTTTGAGAAACCTGTGAAACGCCACGAGTGGCCTTGAAGTTCAATGTAGATGAACTGGGATACAAGCCTTGTAAGCTGGCTTGGGTGGAGTTGGCTTCTTTCGCATCATTGTCCCGAATATGAGAGTATGTATGGCCTACGCCAAGGCCCCAATGATACCTCATTAACATGTCACGATCCGCAAACCTTCAGATGCTAGTATTAGAACCGACTTGAGATATAAACTATATGCTTACTTGTTAATGTAATGATACCTCCAGTGATCAACATCTTTTGATAAGGGGGAAGACACGATGTCGGCTGGTCTCATCCGTCCCTTCGCGAAGGCGGGAATAATGTGACAACCTCTCAATACGTCAGCGGGGTCGACAAACCCATATGCGTCCTCGGCGTTCATCGGTGAGAGTTGCAGCATATCGAGTGTCAATCCACGTTGTGCGTCCGGTGGAACTGGTTCGAACCATCGTACATGCAAAAAGTTGAGTCGGCGCGCATTGTAATCCTTGACACCAGGGCCAATATACTGCACATTCGCGTGGTATATACCGATGATGCGAGCGTAACAGAAGTGATCTGAGACGACTTGCGACTCTTCGCGGCTGCCGTTCAGCAACATGATGTCACGGTGCTGGCTGCTCGGGTTGAAGTTGTCCTGACCACGCTTGACATCGTATGTAGTGTAGTTGACGCGGAGGACTTGATGCTGGTAGATACGATCGCCTTTGAGTAGCACGTGGTTGATGGTAGCCTCTGATGCACGATAGCTGTCGTTTAGACCCAGTAATGGCTGGTGATCGGCGTTTGGCTCTGAATTGACCATATGAATTGCTCTGATGCGAGAGAAGAGGTGGTGCTTCAGCCTTGGAATGAAATCCTACAACATTGTTTAGTCGCGAGCAAGGCAACAGGCAAACTGAGGCATACGGTTATGGCTGGATCATCTGCCAGTGAATTTTGGCTGATGAACCGATGAAGATCGATTGGCCGATGCTGTGATTTTCCGATGTTATAGCGTTCGTCCGGGATGTTCGGGACGGATTCTGAAGGACCACTGCTTCTCTGAGAATCACGGATACGCTGTATTCTTACTTGCCGTCGCTCGATCCGAGTCAATTGACAGACAAACTCTTTTCGGCTTGTGCGAGCGTATCTTCCCTTCCCGACTCTATGCTCCCGTTCACCCTGGCCAAAGTTAAGTGTTCAGATTATATATATTCAACACATATTTGCTGCTCACCGACTGTGTCGAGTAAGAATCAGAGGTTCCAAACCTCCTGATGGACGTTGTGTAATCACCGAGTGCATGGAACTTGTAGGTTTGAAGGTTGAGGGTTTTGGGTCTTCGTGTTAAGATAGTGGCAGTAGAGCCCGCACCCTCCCGCTGAGATCGAGTGCGAGCCTCACGACGTTGGCGCCCTTGAGCTTCACGCTTTAGTTCTTTGGTGAGAAATGCGGGGCATACGTGAGATTCGAAAGCACGGATAGCGTCTCCGAGAGATCTTGTGACACTGTCCATAAGCCGCAGGGTTTCTTCAGTATGCATGCGCAGCTTTGCTAACCCGTGCCAATGACACAGGAGGTAGAGAAGATCCAACACGGCAGCATTGTGCGGATCTGGCAGCAAGCCTTCAAAAACGGGAAGAGCGCACTGTGGAACTCGTTTCAATCGGAGGCATCAGAGACGATGCAGCAGAAACCAAACGTACGAACCTGGAGAAGATCCTCAAAATCATGAGCAGCCAATCTTTTCATCTCGGACGCGTTCGTCGAAAATCGACGTATCGTATCTCGGCCGAATGTGGGGACTAGGCGATACCTGTAGACAGGACGTACATTAGCAGGATAGCAAAAGCATTACAGCTAGGACTTGCCTTCGATCAAGTTCTTGCAACTTGTTCCCTTTCAAACTGTCAAGGATACGTAGGAGATGACTAAATATAGCCTTCCAAACACCTAATTCAAACTCGTGTAATAGGTCTACTACAAGCATTATAAAAGGATTGAAGCCAAACGCGTGGAGTTTCTCTGAAAAGGCATTCTACGCAGATTAGTACAAATGTTGGCCGTGTTAGATAACACCTACCAAAGTGGGTATAAGAGATTCATCCTTCAGGAGCTTTTGAATGAGCGTGGAGCCGACAGCGTAGTTGTTTTCATAAATTAGATGTCGTGCATCCAATACCTTGTTTCGCTGACTGTCATCGGCAACCCGGACCAATAGGCGCCGCTGAGATATATCCTGTTCACTTCCCATATCGGGAACAGAGGCCATTGGAAGCATGCATCGCGGGCAAGGGCATGCTCCGAGGTTGCGCACGCAGGCAATCAAGACCCTGTTCAGACGAACCAGTTTTAGTAAAGGCCTAGGATGGGATGAACGGTACGTTACTTTTCCGGGTAATCGGCAGAGTATGTGAAAATTCTTGGATAGAATCGTCGTTCAACGCCATCGCAGCACAATATGACAATCCCATGCTGATAAGCCGCTATGAACTCTTCGTCGAGCAGTATCTTCCATTGCTCGTGGAAGAGCTCTCGCTGGCAGTGGGTACGAAGTATTTCGGTTGCGGCATTCTCACCTAAGTGTTCCACTAGGAAATCTTTGAATTCATCCGGCAACTGGGTATGGAATAAGATCACCACTGGAGGAAAATAATGAACACCTACCACTTGGAAGTACGCAGCATGAGAACATAGGTTATTGGTAGGTTCACTCCTTCTGTACTTGGACTCGTTACCAAAATACACGTATAGCGGCCACAGCTTAGCATCGCCAAAGGCGGTCAGCTGTGTTGCGTCAGACCAGAACATTAGTGCGACGACGACGCGAGGTAAGTCACAGCCAGCTTCTGGGGGTGCATCTTGAAGTTCTTGATGCGCCTCGAGGAACGCAGAGGATGTGAAAAGTTCGCCATAAATCCTGAGATCGTGGTCTCGATGAGGTGGGCACCACCGTAATTCATATGGTTCGAGATGGAACAATGACGCATGAACTGGATTCATGATCTTCTCCTTAATAATGGAAACGAGTGGACGATGGTAAAAGCCTTCGACCGTGTAATCTTTGGGTCCGGGACTCCTCGATCGGCTGTGAAATGGTACTGATATTGTGACGGAGGAACGCTTCCATCCATCATCCTCACCCAACCACTCCGGAACTTCACCATCAAATTGATTGCGGCCGAGTTGCTGGTTGATGGTGCCCCACGCGGTCTCAGAAATAGTGGAAGGTGAAAACGCAGGGTCGCCGATGATTTCGAGCAACGCTTTGAAGTTCTTCTTCGACTTTTGGGCTCCCTGGTTCCAATACCAGTTCCCAAGATGCATCGAGCTTTTATTGGGGTAAGGATAGAAGGGATTCTCAGGGTGGTTGGTAGAGAGATCCCCGCTAGATGGTTCCATGTTGATGCATGGAGAACACATGTTCTCGACCGAGCAGGGATCTTCTGGGTCGTAGCGAGGTGAGTTGGAGTTGTATGTGCGGAACAGCCCAAACTTGTTCACTTGCGTTTTGAATAGCTTACGCATCGAGGCGTAGAGGGATTGAGCAGATTGCGCCACAGGGGAAGACAGAATAGTGCGAGTCTGGGATAGAGGTGGTGTGTTATACGTGTCTGGTGCCAAAGACATTTGCGCATGAGTGACTGCTTCAGGAGGCGGAAGCGGTAATAGCCGCTCTGGAAGTACGTCTTGAAATTGTCTACAGTTCGTGCGTTGCAGCCTGAGCGGAGCTGAGGGCACGTCTACTAGTTGCTGCTGTGGTGGGTCCATCTCAGGCTAGTTGTTGGTTATTTGAGATCGAACAGCAAAGGATAATTCCATTGCCCACCTGGCCAGAATCGTAGCAGGTGCGGTCCTGAAGAGACCCTGAGGTGTGAGGAGCGGCGGAGCCTTCCGAATCATCGAGTGATTTGGAAGGCGGGTCTCTACTAGAATAACTTTGAAGTCGAGCTCTTTTGGCAGCGAAGACTTGCTTGGCCCTCGAAAGAGCACCAGAGAGACGCTTCCGGCCTTTGCGACATCCCTTCTCGTGGCGAGTGAAAGCACCAACATCATTAAAACTTCGGCCGCAGACGCACGTTTGTATGAAGCCAGAATCACTGTCGATGGAAGTCTGCATGAACCTTAGTAACTTCCGCGCGGAGTTCCGATCCAGCTAGGCAAGTCTCTCGTTGCACCGTTTCTGCCATTGTCATTTCTTCGTCGCTTAGGTTGTACAGAGACCCAAACTGTAACAGGCCCATGTATGCACTTTCCAAGTCATGTATCCTCATACGTAGTGTATCGATACATCGTGCCAGGACCACGAAGGTTGATGTTCCTTCTTGGTGCGATAAAAGTCTGAAAGCGCAGCCGGATACCCAGGAATGGACTGGATCGCCAGCACACGAATTTTCGCAAGTTATCAATTGAGGGCCTATGGCAATCCGGCAGGGCTGCGGCAGAGTGGATTCCTTGCTGGAGACACGAGGCGCTGAGCCTCATGAGGCCGTATGTTGCTTTTCAAGTCAAACACTGCACAGTTGAGCACCTTCTGAAGCTCTATCACACTGCCATGGCCAGTCTGGAAGCGCATCAAGTTAGACTTAGCCCACATCCGTACATGGTTGATGCACATATCCACCAAGTTTCTGCCTCCTCAAGATTGATAGGCTGGGAATGTTCGACCTTAGTAGCGACAACGAAGAAGCGAGCGTCGGGATCGGGACAACTGTGGGAACGTCCGCTTGACGTCCGCCGGATTCTGAAACAAGATATATATCGTAGCGGCGCCAGGCGCCAACCCCCGACTCCCTGGTGGAAACAGATTTTTTTGGGGGACTACATTTGGCAATGAATCTCTTTCGCATAAAGTTACAGTGGGCCCAACGAGATTAAAATCACGGCGAATTCCAAGGATCATCAGTCAATTGTCTACCACCATAGCATCCCTGGATGATTTCTTTGAAGCCGATTCACCAGCAGGACATTTCTCTTTTTACTATTCCCCCTTCCGAAGTTCCGAGTCGTCGCCGTTATCAACTATGTTTGTACCATCTCCGAAGCTGGGCTTGATGTAATCTGCGTGCATGCAGAGGACGTCTTCCTCGTCAAGCCCCCCAGCACGACAGCACGGTAACTTGGAAACAAACCTGTCATCATTCAAGATCAAAAGGTTACTAACATTTTCGATTCGATAGAATTATAGCAAACCGGGAACCTACCAAACACATTAACAACGTCCAAGTCACTTGAAATAAACACACTTGGCAATACTACGTGCCCCAATATTTAGAGAACACAACTGAACCTCCTCGACTCGGAGTGTTAACCTACACTGGCAGTCGGCCTCTGAACCGTCCAATCCACCGTTCAACAAATCAAGGTTTCCTTCAAGGAGGATTAACACAGGATGAGACTCGGAAGCGTATCGAGTAGAGGGTACAAAGGAAGGTCGATGAATCTCTTCCGACAAATAGATTAGTGTACAGATGAACGACAATACATTCACGTGACCATGTCTTAGATTTCCGTGCCTGTAAGCCGTTTTGCAGGGTACCTGAAGTGTTTGAGGTGGACAAAACCCTCCTCCACTTCGTGGGAGTCGGGGATCGCTTCCAGAGACTTCGTAGCAAAGGGTAGACCATACTTTTAACGGCCCCACTCGGATACTACTGAGGCTACCGGGTAGGCAAGAGGGTTCACAAGCAACGAATGAGAAGCCATGGGTTCTAGGAGAGAATGGGTAACGGAGTTCGAATGAAAATCGGTGGGCACGAGAAAAGCGTTCCTCAGTCGTTCGCCTAGAAAGCATTAGTATTACACGTACAGTCGCCTAGCAGCGGCAACGTGACCTTGATCTTACCGTCTTCATCAAGCGCAAGAACTCTCCCTCAGCTTCGGGTGTCACGTCTTGTTGATTAAAGGCCAGTGATAATGAACTAGGCAACCGCTGTACCTTGTAAGTCGAGCGCAACAATGAAAACTTCCTTCTTGAGAATCATTGACATCCAAACACCTTCGGTAGTGCGCATCGCTGACCCAGCGAAAGACAGATCGACAAGGTAAGGTGAAACCACTTCGAACGGATTGCTCCCATCGAAGACACGACCCGAACGGACTGCAAAATACCGGCATCAACATCTCAGACAGTCAATGATGCGCAGTCTGGGGCCCGCACCTTGTCTGCCAAATAGGACAGGAAAATGTATTCATACCACCCAAACGAAACTCGTGGAAATCGTGGCCCGCTGGAAGAACTGGGAAGAGTGTCAGGCGAGCATCTCCAGACAAAGCGCCTCAGTTTCCCTTCTCCCTGCACATGAACTCAGTGATCTTTCGCGTAATGTCAAGCGCAACGGAGCTGCAAGTATGACCTGTTTCAAGGGATAGATGGCACTTCTGCGAACGAACGAGCTGTATCATAATGTCGCTTGCCCAAAGTACGACGCTCTCAGCAACGACGACGACGCCTCTGTGACACCTCTCCCTCTCCCGACGTGTCCCGAACCTCGGCTACACGACTCGGACCACAACATATGCAACAACAACGCCACATCGACTCGACATCGACTCGACACGACAACTGACGACAACATCAAACGTTGAGGTGAGTGCCTCTCTTTGCCTTTGCCTTTGCCTATCTCACCCACCAGACGCCAGACGACCTCCGAGTCGACCATGCCACCAACCACACCGACAAGACGACGGACGACCACGAGATATAATTTTGGCGCCTGCCGACCAATGACGACGCCAAGCGCAACAACGACGAAGAAGACGTCGGCGAACGTGTCGACGACCCATATGATGACGATCCGACGAATCCGACGAGTCGGACAACGACAATAACACGGCAACGTGTCCAGCTCTCCCTCTTCTTCGTCAATGCCGCTAGCAACACTCCACGGTGAGGACGCCACGCGACCACAGCACACCTCCCCAATGTAACGACCAACGGGACGACGCCTGCGGGTACTATGTAGCAGTGACTCGGAGTACGCCGACATCTGAGCCACTGTCAAGTTTGTATCGACCTACGGGTTCACGGATACGGGCATGGTATGGGTTGGGTACCGCAAGCTGGTAATTATAGCTACGTAGTAGCCAAACAAATGACATTGATATTAATGTCCTGAGGGTGGAGGAGTGTGTCGTGAGATAAATTCAGTAATGAGATGCATACGATTTTGGGTTATTGAACATAAGATCAAAATCATTACCTTGCTTGCAAGGCTCACACTGGCCGAGCAAGATGTACAGTGGGAATTCTGACTTTACAATGGCTACTGTCAACACTCAATGCAAAACATAGATGGAGTCGGCATGCGCGCCGCTACGATTTTGTAGCGGATCAAGGCACCTGCCAAATGGCTTGCAGGCACAAAGTCACGTGATACCCCTTAGCGAATTAATGCAGGTTTTTCTTCTGTTTTTCAGTCACTTTTTGTCGGTATTTTTGGACAGACACACAAACGGTCGATCACAGATCATGAGAAAATAGCACTGAGCTACAGGTTTCATGCGCATGAACGACAGTGCACGACGTGACATGTAACACTTTGAGAATTTATTTGATTTGTGACAGACACGCGCAAGCCGGCTCAGATGTGACTTAGTAGTAGTATTATGTATTATGCCGGTACGGGCACTAGCCGGCTTCGTGGTCGACGAACTTGAATGTACTTAGTAACTTACCGGATCTGAGGTCGTTATAGCCTGGCGCGGAGATAACGCGATAACGACCGAGCAGGGTTACGCGAGTCGTGTGCCACAGGTCCCAGGGATAATACATACTCCCCATACATTTTGAGCTAGGAGGGCCGACTGCAACGGTTGTCGCCGCCGCATCACTGACAACGATGCAGCTGTTCCGCCCATATTGTAACGACAATGCCGGCAGGAAACAATCAAATCTCGGTCAGTCGGATTTGTGAAATGGTCACCCCACAATATCATTGAAAGACCTGAGTCGATCCGGTCGAATCGTGTGGGATTCATGCTAGAACACATACATCATATCAACGTTTACATGAAATCCAATGCCATACAGCGAGCCATGCAGCTTTGGAGGTAAAGACTCGCAGTACATATCATATTTGCAGGATCTGAAACAACTAATCGTAGGAGAACATATTTGCATAATCGACAAAGGGAAAAAAGCATACAAAGCATACAAAGCATACATTCCCCGTTCCAGTTGTAACTTAAGCGATACGAGGCACTCCAGCAACTGCCTAGAACACATGCTCAGGCTAAGATTCTTACATTTGTTGTGAAGATAAACTCACCAAAGATGATCCATCGGGTAAGAGAGCACGAAACTTTGACGAACGAAAATCCTGCCCCTTAACCTTGTTGCTATTGACGTACCCGCCCCTCTTCTCAGCGGTCTCATTATTGTGGGCATATTCCCGTGCAACATCTCGAACTGCGAAATCTCCAACAAAATGACGCAAGCTGTTCTCCGTCTCCAGGCATGCTCGGTCAGCATTCGCAAGTGCGGCGGCATGTTCATGCTTCTTCTGCAGTGCACTGCGATATCTCCCCGAGAGGAATTTCAGACCGCCGTGTTCTAACATCTGAAAAGCTTCGTGAGATCAACAGTTTATCGATTAACATATGATGTTTCCACCTGAGATTTGATGCGATTATCACTTCGGTAGGCAATAGCCTGTTGGTTGGCCTCAAACAACGCCG
Organism: Leccinum olivaceoglutinosum; assembly: GCA_038091795.1. Classification (NCBI taxonomy): domain Eukaryota; kingdom Fungi; phylum Basidiomycota; class Agaricomycetes; order Boletales; family Boletaceae; genus Leccinum; species Leccinum olivaceoglutinosum. The sequence continues at coordinate 39,374 of JBBPPD010000006.1, read as the reverse complement.
GATCTATGTTTGGGATGCCGGAAGCCGATGCGCGGTAGTATACAAAGTCTGATTTAGGGGTATTCGGCATTGCGAGTGTTTGCAACAGAATGAGGCTGAGAAGCGATCGAGCTATGTCGTAAAATATATATACCCTTCGCCAAGCGTGTGACATATCACATTGCGCCTGTGACGCGTGATTTACTATTTCGTACGCAAAGATCTCAGATAGCAATACAAGCGGTAGATCGAAGACAGGGAGAGGAAAGCAAAACGGAACTAAACGACGGGCATAAACTCTACCCATTGCAAAAGAGCACTGTGCATGTCTGTGCCAACCTGCATCCTGATGCTGTAGAGAAACGACAATATTTGGTGACATTCGTTTGCGACCATCCCGACGTACTCCGGCGTCATCGACAGTGGGCCAACTTGGTAGTGACGGTCCATCAACATTCGTAATTCAACTATAAACTTAAGAAAAAGAAAAAAACGGTCAGGAAAAGAACGGAAAAGAGAGGAAAACACTTACCCAAGCGAGGACATAAGCGGCTTTTGGAATCTTGTACGATACGATTGGGTGCGTGACATCCGGGGGGAGTGAAACGGATTGTGATTCCAGGAACCCGATCCATATACCAGACGTTGTATTTACGAGCGTCTTGTGCAAGAGATCCCGGATGAGCGGGTTCGAAAACCAAACGACGGTTTCATCGGGAAACCAGTCGTGCCAAATCGGGTAACCGACGGCGTCCGACCAGACGAGGCGTGACCGGGGATCAGATCCTCGAGCGTGGAACGAAAGAAGGAATGACAAGGAAGCGTCAGAGGTAAGGAACCGCCTGACCGCCATACGAGTGATGATGAGATAGTCGCAACTGACGTCGCGAATCTGAAAAGGTGAGTACGCGGACATGACAATGCAACTTGCCTCACCTCTGGCATTATGACACTGCGGAGAAATACTACTTCGGGTGTTGGCTCGCAGGTGTAATCTCTCTCGGGGTCAGTCTCCATGGGGACTGGAATCGCTCAGTATCAGCGTAGTCAGCGATCACATCAGTCGGACATATACGTACTACCGTCAGTGAGAAGCTCTCGGTCGGGATGCTCGCGATGCAACGCGATGACCATATCTACGATGTAGCAAGCCGTGTTCTCGGTCAAGCGGAGATCATTAGTAGCGAGTAAGACGAGTAGCTCTTGATTGTTGAGGATGTGATCGGCTGTCAACACGACACAGTCCTTCGCGATTCGTTGCCACTTGTGAGCAAGATTTTGAAAGATACAAAAGAAACGAACTTAAAGATCTTAGTTCGAGGGTAAGTACAAAATATAACGGCTTGCTTACGCGGGAATACCGAATAATCCAATGAACCGATCTCCTCAGGATCGCTGAAGTCGTCGATGGGGGGCAGGACGACATCTAGGTCCAGTTCGGTCGTGAGCGGTGGCTCGGACATGGGTGGCCGAGAGGACCACCGTGACGGCGAGACGAGAGGTTAAAGACCCAGTCAGTCACGTCACTTGAGTCACTTGAGTCACACTGCTTGCAATTCAAATCGTTACGTCGACATTGGAGCGGCGACGACAAGATGCCCTTCAATGGGTGTCGCATGATGAACAAGATGAATATGAATGTGTATCGGACAATGATTCAGCCGCTTCTGTTACGTACGAGACATACGGTTCTGATTGGGGTGACGGGTATCGGGATAGCTGACTACCTACTATACACAATCCCTGAACGTTGAACGGTGAGTTTCCTGGTCATCTATATTTTCCGTATCTTATTTAGCATCGTTTTATTAGCCTTCGCTGGGAGTTCTCCTTGTAACCTTAATCCTTATCACGAGTCGCATGAGTTGTTACATAAAAGGCTTACCCCATACGTCGTACCCAGATAAGTCAATTCAAATCGTTACGGCGACATTGGAGCGGCGACGACAAGATTACCTCAACGTGTCGCCGCATCTCTCAATATTACCTTGTTTATCAACGTGAAGTCTCAGCCTTCCGTCTTTCAATGGCTACATTATTGCACTTGCTGGCCAGGGGAAGAGGCGCGAGGCGTATCGCACTTGTGACTCAACATTCGAGTACTGCCACTCGTCTCACGTCAGCGTGAGTTTCTTCTCTTGCTCAAGGTGTGTAACCCATGCTAACTGGCTATACTGCCTAGTGTATGACTGGAGAACACAACGAAGTAATATCGCGGGTAGGCGACCACATTTCTACGGTTGGATTTGATGCAACGTGCCTTGAGGTTCTCATTAGGTGCAGGGTGTATATCTCGAAGTTCGCTTCTGATGTTTCAAGTAGGCATATATGCATCTTCCAGGAGACTCACGTATGGCGAGCGGGGACTATGAGGATGCTGTGGAGTTGTTTGAGCGAGCACGAGCCTGAATACGGTTTTGCACGGGACTCTATTGTCATGTTCTCGATGCGGCGAGTTCCATACCAACGATCTACTGACGTGCGGTCAATGACCATTGCTCTTGACAGGCGTTTGGTTGGAAATTTGATGATCCCGATGTCATTATCCAACAGCGTCTTTGTGAAGCTCTGTTTGCGACGGGTCGTACAAAGGAAACGGAACCTCAGTGATGATCATGCAAGTGTTCCCATCGCCGAGTGGATTACAATTGAGTTCATTTGCCAGCTCGTCTGGTGTGGATTGAGTCTTTTTGTTTGTTTCCTGCCAGACTTTGCACATCGATGCCTCTCTGTTCCCAGCAGCGATGGAGGCGCAACCTGAAAGGCAGCCCAAGGGGATGAAGTATCAATAACTTTCGCATCTGTCAATTCAACGACTACTCCCACTCGCTCGCGCGAGAGTGGGCGAAAGTAACGTCGGCGGGAGGTTCGTGGAAAGATGCCTTGTCTGCTACTACCAACGTGAGTATACCCTTTCTCTTTAGTGTCCTCTGTACACCTAATCCGTTTGGTTTCAAGTTCACGGTTCCGATATTCATAACATATCGAGTAATATGTGAACATCTTGAGACGACCGACCATATACCCTTCATGCTGTCAATGCATCGTTACCAGGCGATTTCACTTGAAGAGTCGTCTCCATGGGGCTACGAGAGGAAGCATGAAGCTTTACACCAAGCAGGGGATTGTGACGATGCAATAGAGCTGTCGGAGATGTCGGAGTCAGCTGATAAAATTCGCAGTGAGTGCATTGACACGATGTTAATGTAATTCTGTTAATCATTCCTCTCGGAGAGTGGCACCACCGCTTCGTCTGTCTGAGGTCCGTCGTTCGAACCCTTCACATTGTATCGCGTGTCTCTGATTTGATGCGGACCGCGTCATTTCAGCGCTGCGTCGCTCCACCACCTCGACGCCTGGACTCTACTCTCGCTCGAGTCCTGGAGTGACGAGGTGAGACAATCCGCAAGACCGTTCAAGACGCCATCCGTGACTCGCCACCTGTACTGATTAACACAATTTTTGGACGGCTTTGCAACAAAATAGAACAAGCCGCCGCTTTTGACTCTGGTCTGATTTGTTGATATAACATATATCACTGCACGCCCAGCTGAACCCAGGATTTTGCAATTTGTGTCTCATTGCCGGTTGTGTACGGTGAAGGGACTTGGCCTTGTAACTTATCGTTGTAACCTTAGGAATCCTTCAAATCACGAGTCGAACGAGATATTAAAAGGCTTTAGAATAGAAAGTTTGTAAGACAGCTCGGAGTCAATATATCTTTGGGTCTCGATCAAACTCGAACCGTCGCGACTCGCGGCACAATCCACTTCGAAGCTCATTTGTATGTGCACGATGGGTCCTGAAGGATGGATGGCTCGTCAACGGTGATCGGCGGGTGATATGGATTCCACCGTATGCGCGGCCACGCAGCAAAGACGTGTTTTTCGCATACCAGAACGGGCACTGCGGTGGTGTTCTTCACGGCGTCCGGGAATCTGGTGTTCCTCAAGTGGGTGGATAAGCCATGATCTTCTGACTGGTCCGGGGAGTAGAGTCTGTTGCACGATCAATTGTGTCCTGATGACGGGAATGCAAGCTTGTATGTGTATTGTTGTTTCGAATAGGTAGATCTCAGGAGATCGTATCATCGTGTTCCGATTGTCCGATGCAATGTAAGGGTGCACAAGGGTAACTTGAAGGCTACGGGCCAGAACGATGGTGAGCGCTTGAGCCCGGAAACACGGATCTGCATGCCAGTCATGAAGAACACCAGCAGCTATATATGCAAGTTTACAAGAGGAAATACTAGAAACTACGACACGAGAGAGAAACCTGGTATCTACAAGTAACAAGATATCGTATGGCCAATTTTGAAGTCGCCTGTGACATACGCGCTGGGTCACAGCTAAATCTGTCACGCTCACCTTTCGACACGATGTCACGCGCAGGACCAAGCCGGACTCAGCGCTCTCAACGACACTCCCAGCCATCCCAGCCCCAACGTCGTAGCAGACGCGGCGATACGGACGACGAGGAAGACGGCGAGGATGCACGCCGTGAATTGGATCCAGACGACGATATGGACGCAGACATTCTACCAGGTAGGCGTGCCGATGATGGCGAGGCCGTGAGTTTCATGTATTTTGTGGCTCCATGCTTCTTTCTTATGTGCAAACTATTCACCAGAACCTAGACAAAAAAGCGCGCGATCTAGTTCGGCTCGCAGCCTCGCACTCTTTACCGAACACAAACGCATCCCTTTGCGTCGCGAGGACATCAACAAGAAAGGTCTATTTCTATCTTAACAAACACTTTCATCCACCTGAATGCATATCTAGTACTTGGCTCACTCACCCGCTCGTTCAACGCCATTTTAAACAAGGCGCAGATGCTCCTGCGGAAAACATCTGCAATGGAACTCGTCGAACTCCAAGCTCGCAATTACCGTGATCAGGACCCTACAGAGGACTTACAAAACGCCACGGACGTCAAGAAAAAGGGTCTGTCTGCTTCTTTGCTCTGCTCTGCCTCAGTTTAATTGCCCCGTTATCCCTCAGCCACGGCGGCAGGCTCTAAAACATACATCCTTCGCTCGACCTTGGATGAGACTATCATCGAAAACGCCTCCTTGACCGACGAAAGTCTGCTCGAGGAAGAAATCGCAGAAGGTCCTGACAATGACGATGACGACGATGACGTACCAAGCAACTATGGGAGCATCATTGCTTGGAGCGCTGCGGATCAACTTGCCGCGCTGGGTTTGCTTCACGTCATCCTTGCTCTCATCTTGGTCAACGGACGGTCCATTTCTGAATGTCCGTCTTTTGCCTTGTCTGCTCGACCTTTGCATCGAAAGTAACTGTCATATTGTTTAGTGGACCTGAGAGCCAACTTAAAACGCCTACGTATCCCCCCGAGTGGGACCATCCCATCCAACGCCCAATCCACTCACCGCTCGATGCCCATTGATGTCTTTCTTCAGCAGCTTGTCCGTCAAGGTTATGTTGACCGTGTCAATCTCAACGATGCTAAAACTACCACGGGTCCACCCGATACGGACCAGATTCCATGCGGAACCGCGTGGCACCACCATTGCGTCTCTCTGAGGTCCGTCGTTCAAACCCTTCACATTGTATCGCGTGTCTCTGATCGGATGCGGACCGCGTCGTTTCAGCGCTGCGTCGCTCCACCACCTTGACGCCTGGACTCTCGCTCGCGACATCGCCGTCACGTCGTTCGTCACCGTTTTCTTTGCGTCGGGTTCGCGTCCCGAGCAGGCAGAACTCCATTTTGTGTGCACGATGCCCTCCCCACGCCAAACGGAGCGATTCAATTCGACACATAGCCACGCTCACGATATCGCCACAATATCTATCCGAGGTCCGTCGTTCGACCCTTCATGTTGCATCGCGTCTCTCTTGACCGCTGGTCCGCGTCGTTTCAGTGCTGAGTCGCTCCACCACCCCGACCCTGGACTCTTGTTCACAACACCGCTATTGCGTCGTTCGTCCGCCGTTCTCTTCTGTTCGGGTCCATGTCCCATTTCAATTGGACCTGAGCCGCATCATATCACCGGATCGCTTTAATTCGCATCGGGCAAGAGGTCCCATTTTACGGCCGCGATCAGAACTCATGACCTAAATCGGGTTCTCACTTCGTTCCCCCACTCTGATCGACACCGCTGTCGTGTCGTTCGTCGGTCGCTCGGGCCCTCCGGGGGTGGTGTGTGCTACATCGAGTCCTGTCCGTTCTGATTGAGACGCGGCCCGCGACCGTTGCCTAATCGCGTCACGTGCGCCATGCGCCTTCGGAGGGCGGAATCTCGGCAGAACATTGTTCTGATCAAAGATACATACATTGCATGATAGGTCATTGATGGCATTCACAACTCGTTGAAGCGGAAACCAATCTCGCGGTGTAAACGTGACGTGCGCCATCTACAATGCATGGCGTAATAACTTGGTCCAGTTGATAAGCATGGGTGGAACAAAATTTCAGTCGGACTGGCACTGATGGTTCGTCATCATTCACCAGTTTCATCTCTCTGCCATCTGATTGCGAGGAGGAAGAGGACAAGCAGAGACAGGAAATGCGACGTCGCGAATGGGAGTATGAGCGCGTGCAGCACGACTCAGAGCTGGAAGAGCGCGTGCATCGCGAGGAGGAAGAGAACAAGCAGCGACAGGCAGTGCGACGTCGCGAATGGATGTATGAGCGGATTCAACGTGACTCAGAACTGAAGGAGCGCGCGCGGCGCGAGGAGGAGGAACGCAAGCAGCTTAATCTGTTTTGGGGCCACTTGGAGGCACATCAATGCAAGACTTACGGTGCCAGAGAATACACCGCATCAAACTGATGCCGAAGAGTTGTGAACACAGGGTACGTGCTGGTGGTCGTTCGTAGATTCTGGGTTTATCAACGAGTTTTCAGGGAAGTGGTGTTGTCATTGGCGTGTGGGAGGTTGATCAGTTCGAACCGGATTGCAAGCCTTTGTGGAACTCGTACAAGAACAAGGAAAGCATCTCTTCGCTTGCCAAATCAGTGTCATAGCAGGATGCTGACGATTGAGACAGGGTTGTACAGCAAATGGATCTGGAATGAAGGTATAGCTCATTTGTTCTTTTTCTTTGCTTTTCATGAAACATCCTACGACCAGCACATTGAACAATATTTAGAGAACATTCCAAGTGGCGGTGATTGGCGGGAATTCTGTGCCACGACGCCAACACGCTTCGATGGAATGTAATTCATAGGTGCTGATTGGTGCACTCCAGCCGTAGGTGTAATCTAGCAAACGTTTGACCTCACTCACAACTTGGGCGTGCTTGCAGAACAACGGAGTCTGGGGTTGGTGGATGATCGATGATGCTAACTGCTGAAAGGAAGGGTGTATGACTTGCGTTCTCATGGCTTGACCAACGGCCTTTTTTCTCGTACGATGCTAACCTTGTATACTAAAATGCTCTCTTATTACACGCTTTCAGTCCTACAGATACTTTTTAAATAATGACGATGTCGGGCATCTACCAGTTCAGCATTGAAAAAAGGGCTGCATGATTTCCATAGGTGGCTGGCTGTCGACAACTTGAACGACCAACCGTTCGAGGCTCGGTCATGCTTGAGTTTGTGCTCGAGAGCGCAAGATATATGTATCTGCACGCGCAGAGCCGAGAGAGCATTGTCGCGCTCGATCGGAAGGTGGGCGGACCATTGACACCTTGATTAGTTGACTAGTCCAGATGGTGGTGTCAACAGACGTGATTCAGGCTGAGGGCGATGTCGTGACTCGACGTGAGGCCCTACTTATTGAGTGCATGCTCCATGGGGCGGGAGGAATACCATGACGTTACCACGAGCGCTGCTTTGAATCAGGTATAGTCGTTTGTTTGCTTTGCTGGGAGGCATAAATATGGGGCCCTGTGTCGTGACAGTTCCAACGGCTCCTCCCCATCCATCTCTTGTCACATTTACATCGAACCAACCCCGTTATTCCTTTTCCAATGCCCGAAAGCTTGTCCCGAGTGCAGCTTAACCTCAACAACACCTTCTTAGTATTGGCAAAGAGTTATTTTCTGGGACGAGTGGGCTGCTGACATTGTGCGCGAGCGACCTCGGAGGAGCCGGTAAGCTTGTTGAGAATGGAGCTCAACTTGAAGCTCGATAACACCGTGACCTTTGGCAGGATACTGCTATAACCTTGTACGACGTGGCCGCTGATTCTGTGCGCGAGCAAGCCGCGGAGGAGCCCATCCAGGAGAGTGCCATTTGGGCAAGTTTCTCTTCCAATTTCACCTTCGCTCGTTTGATAAGCTGCTTGTCGCAGTGGGCCAAGTCGGTGTGGAACTTAGTACGTGCCTCCGCGATTGTCGCCGAGCAAGCTTCAGAATGATTCGAGATGAACAACAGCAATGGAGTGTTCGTATGCAAAGTACAACGAAGCTTCCTTTGTTGTCCGTGTAATGGTATATTTCGTTTGTAAAATCCAACTGTGCGTGATTGTGCATCGAATCGTTGCGTGGTGTCCGAGTGATGTGGAGCAGTGATCTCGCGTGACACGACAAGAATACAAAGTGGTTTATCTCCGAGTCACATTGGACTTGACGCGCGACGACTGGCACGCTTTGATGCGATGCCGGAATATCTCTAAAGATTATTCGAGTAGATACGATAGGTGTAGTTCGGAGATGTAGGAATTACATGCCAGTTCAAGCCAAGATCTAGCGGTTGTTACATAGTACCGATATTCAGTGAGAAGGAAGAACAAAACGAGTGGCAGGTCGAGGAGACGAAGTGGACAAGAACAAAACAAAGCATGAATACAACAAAGCAACCACTTGAGTGTCTACTCCAATGTCGGGACATAGGCCAAGAGATATATAGATGTAACGAAATTCTTCATCGCAAAATCCAAAGCCAACAAAGCAAGACTACTGTACGTCGACCGGACCAATGCTCTCCAACAACTCACTCAACGACGTCTCCGCCCCAATCTGAACCCGGATGAAACTGTCCGTCGCCACACGTTTGTACTGCCCGCGCTTTTGTGAGGCGAGCAGAAGTGCGCCAAAAGATTGCCGAACGAGCATCCGTAGCGCGCGCGTGCGTTTAGATCAAACAGAGGATCGTCACCAGAGAAGTCCTCATCGAGCAGGGGACGGATCCACGGATGGGAGGGATCTGGAAAGCATGATTGTAAGTCCATGACCATCTGATTCATCTCAGTGGCTTTCTAAGGCTTGGGGAACATGCGGAGGCCAAAAATGGTCGTATACAGTGAGATCAGAGGGGAGGTAGCTTTTGGTCATGCTACCTGAGTTTCCAGTCCAAGAGAGAAGCGTGACATCATCCGACTGCGTCAGGATGTGCTCGAGGAGCCGACGGACTGCTTGCTTGCCCTCGCCGTATATGACCGGGAGTGAGACGTCAAAGATTCTAAACAATGAGTATGCGATATCTTCCTCCCGTGTCGTCTGGCGCTTCGAAGCGAGGTACTACAGCTTCTCGCGCACCCTATCCAATCCCGGCTGTAGTGTGGCAAGTTTCTCCGTAGCGAACTTTGTTGTCTGCTCCATCTCCGAGAGAAAAAGTCAACATTTCAATGTCGCCATCTCTGGTTATCAACAAAATAAGCACGGCACACAGAATGGGAGGAAATGGGCGCCGTACTTGCAGAGGAGGTTAGGGTCAAAATCAAGAGGTGAGTCTGCGTCTTCACCGGACGTAATGTGCACGCTGCCGAGTGAGTCTGGGTACTACTCGAATACCAAAATGTAAGAACGAGTGATGATCAACAACGTTGCAACCTTACAAGACAGTACATCGCAGACAGAAATTTCTGACCAGGCGCAGGGCGAGACGATAGGTGACTAGTGAAGCCAAACCAAGTGGACAATAAATGCGACGATGTAGCCAAAACCTACCCAGCAAATGACACGATCATAGCAGCCATGGCCCGGGATTTATCTGGGCTGCGCTCGAAGTATCATGATGTGTCTCCCACCTCGGGCACAGCACTGAGCAGAAGCTAACTCCGCTGTTGTCGGGCGCATTTTCTTTTTTTTTTTTGGACGAGCGATATAATTGTGCAGCAACTGGCTAGCCTAGTCCTACACAATACGCTAAGGCAACAGTCGAGACTGTTGGTCCGAGGAAATGCTCTTACGCACTCCCCGTGATGTACGGGGGTGTGGGACTCTAAGCTGCGGGTCGCCCGGGGTTAGTCCGGGGTTCGTGGCAGCATGATACCCACTAAAACCTCTGGGCTGGTAGCCCAATGTGGGGGGATGGTGTCATACTGTATCAGGATGGGGTTCCATGTGTAGAAGAGTCGGGTCGGTGCTAGGGGTCGGTGTGGAAGACGTGCTAAAGACCGGTCGACATGAAGGCGGTGGTTGATTTTATTCAGCCACCGGGAGCCTATTGTGGCAGGTGTGAGGGGCGCATTTTCAATAGCGCTTCCATCATGCCATGGATATATTCATTTTAGAATTTGATTCCAGTGCACGCCACCAAGCCCAATCTTTCTCTCCACTATCATCAGAGCACGCCGCGCAGACCACTTCCCAACAGTCTTGTCAGTCCTAGTCTGCAGGAGTCATCAAGTTCACACGCATCCATTACGTCTGAACTCGCGATGGTCGACGTACTAGGGCGCTACTTCAGAAGCTCTCGTCGAAGAGAGGATGAAGCATTGCTTCTATAATCCGTACAAGCTATCAACCCTATTGGTAGGTCAATTCTCCCGCATAGGTCTTGTTGATTTTGGAACGCCCGGAACGTGTCTCTGACTATCTGTTTCTTTTCTTTTTTTTCTTTTTGTTTTGTTTTGTAGGTTCCATTCTTCGAATGCCCTTGGAATAACCCTTTGCACAGCATCGTGTACGACTTCATCCCCCAAGTCCTCACTGGCAGGGTTGATAGTGGTCTGAGCCGCGAGTTGACCATCCGGGATGCGCAACTGATCGATCGATCGTATTTTCGACGGGCAAAAACAGAACGATGCTAAAAGGTGAGTCTTTGATGCCTCGATCCGTCTCGGTCTGCGTTCGTGTATAACGAAGGGTATCTTTTTCTTTCACAAAGCACCAAGCTCGAGGGCGTACGGCTAGGGTACATGAGCCACCTGACGCTCATGGCGGAGGACGTGATCAACACAGTCGACCATTTCCTACTCGACCTGCGGCGTAGAACGAATACGTGATGGGGAGAGACGAAGAAGTGAGACAGGAGCTCACTCAGTGGTGGGAAGCCGGCCATCAATAGTGGCAACGGCATCTTTGGGCGCCCAGCGGGAGATAGGTGGACGGTGGATGAGGTGGATGGCAATGTTAGGATGACGGCCGAACCGGCACCGGCACCGGCACCGGCACCTGGGAAGGGATCGACTTGGTTGGTTAATTGCGGGCGTATCATCGACTCCCTTGACAATGGGGTTCAACGAATGGACAGGTGTTCCCACAAGTGGCAAAGTGCCCGACCAGCACCGCCAGCCCCTTGTTCGAGAGTTTCTTAGCGTCATACGAATTTAAGGAGGTTTCGTATCCTTTCAACAACCGCAACCACATCCCTGGACAACCTCGACCACGCAGCACGAAGAGACTCTGCCTCTGCACTACATGTCTGAGGATACATCAACAAGAAGACGCATTACGGGAGGGCCCGGCAACAGTGGGGGGTTTATGAGCGGCGGGGTACGACGACGAGGGAAGGGATGTGTATTCGAAGTAGAGGGTCGCTATAGGTCGAGTTAACATCGGGCGGATACACAAGTCGTATTTCACCGCCGCCCACGTCCATCGTACGTTCCTCTGCACCGGGGCTTTGTCGCTCCGCAGCACCTTCCGTTCAGTTGGACTGACGACTGTCTTAGTCCGAATTCATCCAGCAAATTTTGGGAACACGTCCCTCCTGCGATATATACTCTTTCTTTCCTGTGTTGGACTACCTCAAGCGGGAGTTTTGTTTCGACGTGCACCGCCGGGAAGATGTTCGTCACTGGCTACGACGGCAACTTTGAGTTCAAGAGCGGAGAGGTGTATCCCGCGAGCGTGTCGTGCGGGGGGGAAGGATGTGTATTCGAAGCAGAGGCTCGCTACAAGTCGAGTTAACAGCGGGCTAATACACAAGTCGTATTCACTCAGTTGGACTGACGACTGTCTCAGTCCGAATTCATCCAGAAATTTTAGGAACACGTTCCTCCTGCAACATATACTCTTCTTTCCTGACAGACTCGCTTTTACAAGATCGGCCTGTCGAACACGGTCGTTTACGAGGCACACTTTGGCAAGTTTGTGTCGCACTACCTCAAGCAGGAGTTTGGAGTTCTATTTCGACGTGCACCCGCCGCTGGGGAAGATGCTCGTCACGGGCTACGACGGCAACTTTGAAGTCAAGAGCTGAGAGGTGTATCCCGCGAGCGTGCTGTACGTGGCCATGCGAGTGATCGCGGCGATGTATGGGATTGCCCTCGTGCCCCTTGGGTGGTATACTGCGGTCGAGCTGGGTAACGACTCCGTGGGCGTGTCGTTTGGCCGCGCTCATGGTGTTGTGCGGTGCGTGTCGCGCATGTTCTATCTGACTTGGTTGTTTGACGGTGATGCGTGTTTGGCTCTTGCAGGCGTTGTACGTTTATATATCTCGCGGTTCATCCTCCTGGATTCTATGCTGTTATTCTTCACGTTCACTACCGTTTTTTTCCTCGCCAAATTTCATAATAAACAATCTCAGTGAGTCAACCCGGTGTTTCGCTTGGTTCATTCGTACCGCTCACACTTGTGTTTCACAGCTCGTTTTCATTTGACTGGTGGATGTGGCTTGCTCTGACGGGTACTTCCATTGGTTGTGTGACAAGGTCGGTTGTGATTATAACGGCCCCTTGATCAACGTCGACCACACAGCATCAAATGGGTAGGATTCTTCATCACCGCAGTTGTGGATCGAGGATCTCTGGGATAAATTTGGCGATTTGCGCATGTCCACCGACCGTAAGGCCAGGTAACGCATATAGTCTACCGGTTCCCCACTGATGAGTCTTGTATTTCGCAGCGCGGTCAACTACGTCACTGGGGAGTGCGGGTTCTCTGCCTGATCGTTCTCCCCATCCTCGTCTACATGGGATTATCATCGGCCATTGGGCAGCCCGAGCCGGCATCCCGACACTCGTAGTTCGAGCCTGCTCCTATGCCGTCTACTTCGCCTCCCCAGCACCGAAGTGCCGAAGACGGCGAGGGCGGAAGCGACAGGACGCGGCATGATCAACTCCCACACCGGCAGTGGCCCTCCTGTCACACGTAGGAGCGGACTCGTCGAACGTCCGCTTGTTGTCATGCAGATGATGGAGGTGGTAGCTCAACCTAGCAAAGTCGTCAGGGTCCTGGCAAGGGGCGAGAAACTTGATCCATGATCATCAAACGTTCTCCAACAAAGGTATCCCGTCCTTTGCATCTGGCGTGCGTCACTTGAAAGGGCTAACGGTATTGAAATAGAGAGTCTCGGGCTTCAAGATTTGCCCGCTTCTAAATTCCTCTCCCCGTGGGCGATAGTAGACAGAGACACTCGTGCGTGTCTTATCCAGGCTGCAGTACAGGTCTTGTGCCTTCTGTGCAAGAATGAAGGTCAGTTCATCCCCCACATACGTTTGACCTCGGGCGCTCACGGAACCGGCGTAGCCCTCAGTACCCTTGATCTTCTCAAGAAAGGCACGAGCGCCCTTGCTTAAAGAGTCTGCGCTGCTTCTAGGATCTTAGAAGCACAGGTTGGAACAAATCCCCGCATCAGAGTCCCGCGCGATGACGCTTTTGTACCGTGGGACCAAATCGAGTTCAAAGACTCCATCGCCGACGACGATAAGGACAAGCCCGCTTCCCAGACCCTCCACTTATCCGGTTCCCCAGAATGGGTCAGGAGAATGATATGCTGCGCCCGTTGGGAGGTCAACCATGCCGCTGCGACCCTCGAAAAAAAGGCCACCAAGAATCCCAAGGTCGTCCTCGCCGTCCTGTCCCCTGCTGAAGCCCAGGCTCAGGTCGATAGGACCGCACTCGAATCAAACGCGGAACTGTCCTCTCCCGCCCGCTCCCCGCTCGCAGCCCTCACCTCCACAGGTACGAGCCTCGTTCGGCTGAAACTATTCCGAGTACTGCGGAGGTCCTGACCGTCTCAACGTGTATAACTACACGGGAATGCTGGGGTCCGATGGCACTTCTTCGGGTGGTGGTGGTGGTCTAACGCACTGGGCACGCCGTCGCCTGTGACGACTGGGCTCCCGGGTTAAACGTGGACGTACGCTGGTTGCTACGTGGACAACGCCAACGGGCGAGTTCTCGGAAATGAGTTCGACAGCAGCAACACGACGATCAAGAGCTACATTGCTTACTGCAGCACGAACAACTTCACGATTACGGAAGTCGAGTATGCCGACCAGTGTTGTGACTATGTCGTGTGTGGAGAATCGATAGGACCCGCAGCGCCTTTCGATTTTATTTTTGAGGTCGTCGTTGCCAACGGCCGACTTATGAGCGATGGTGGTTCGTTTCATTGACAGTCTGTGGCGATGACATGGCGAACGGCGCCGTTCTGTGATCCGAAGGCGACTGTGATATGGCGTGTGCGGGAAAAGCAACGTGAGTAGACGAACTGTTCTTCCGCATCGCCGCTGATGCCAAGTACATACGTCGTAGGGAGGTGTGTGGAGGTCCCAACCTACTCTCGGTGTACAGTTCGACTGGTAACTTCACTATATACCCCGTCCCTACGATTCAGAATACGAGTCTCCCTGGAGCGTGGCAGTACAAAGGATGTCTCTCGTGAGTGATGCCCCATATTGGGTTCGTGCTGCTGACCCCGCGCAACGTAGGGAACTGCCTAACGGGGTGAGAATGTTCCCGCATGAGATGGACTGGACGACGATCAACACGGTCGAGGCTTGCCTGAACCAGTGCGCAGCCTACGGTTACCCAGTTGCGGGATCGGAGTACTCTTCCCAGTGCTGTCAGTCCTTTCCCTCCTCCTTCCTCCCCCCGAGATCTAACTCCGGGGATACGTCAGTCTGTGGTGACACCACCGACGTCACGGACAACAACGGGACGTTCGTGGCCAATTCAGAGTGTAGTATGGCCTGTTCCGGCGATCCAAATCATCTCTGCGGAGGTCCTAACTTGCTGACGACATATTACTGGACGGGAACACCACTCTACACCTGGAACACGCCACAGAACACCGGTTATTACGAGGCAAGTCATTTTGTTCCCTAGCGACCGACACCACATCAAGTGTATACATATGACATTGACGATGTGGAATCATACACATCTTACAGTTCCTCATCGGCGGTCTCGCCGTGCCCCTGATCGCGACCGTTGGCATCAACAACAAGGTGACGTTCCTCGAGAAATGGGGCACGTCCGAGTACGACAACTCGACGGGCGCGTACGAGCTCGATCTCAGCCTGACTGCTTGTGACCCTTTCACTACTTGGTATGAATTCTCTCACTCTCTTTCATGGAGTAATAATTGCGAGGTTCGTGCTTCTCTTCGCTCCAGCTTCCGACACTGACAGAAGCAGGTTGCGGACATGCGCTCCGATATTCCTTTCATATCTGTCGGCATCCTGGTGTTCGGTGTATCACCATTGTTACTTGCCCTACGCAGAGTATCATTGTGAGCGCGGCTGATTGCATCGCGAGTCGTCTTATGCTTATCCTCCCTCACAGATTCTGGCTTTTTGCCTCTGCATTGCTAGCCTTCGTCGCCGTGGTCGTCGACTTGGGTAAACTCCTTGCCGACGAGGCAGCCCGGGGCACAACCTTGGCAGCCAGTCTACCCACGGCCGGCATCAGAGCGAGGGAAATCTTACTGCAACTGTTGGCGCGCTCTCCCTCTGGAGGAAAAGCGCATCTGGGAGATCAAGGCGAAGCAGGAAAAGGAAGCACATGCGAAGAAGTACCCGGGCTATCGTTTCAGACCTATACACAACAAGGACAAGGCCAAGAAGAAGGACAAGGCTCTCCCGACCCCCGAGGACGAGAGACGTTGCGAAGAAGTCGCCCAGCTGTTGCTTGACGGGATGAAGGGTGACGAGCTCGCCGCTGCTATTCGCAGGCTAGACGAGAAGCATGCGGCTGTCGCTGTCCCCCAGCAGCAACACCATCCATTTTATCCACCTCGTCGACCCTCCTCCGTCCCTCTCCCCGACTCACGCTTCCATCCGATTGCACTGCCTTCTGTACCCTTCTTCGTTCCTGTCTCACGCTCAGCCTCTCCGGTGAACAACATCTCTCGGAGCGCCCGTATGATCATTGGGCAGCGCCGCCCCTCGAGTGCACTTCCTCAGAAAATGGTAAATAGATCCCTACTACACCCCGGCTTGCGATAACTGTTGGTCGACACCTGTCAGATCGCTCGAAAGTAATCGAAATCCAGTGTGCAGATGCGGTATTCTCAAGTTGCTTTACTGCGGATAGCAAGCAGGTATTCAGCAGTGATGCTGAAGGGATGACTCGCCGATGGCAAGTAGACGACTCGGACGGACATGAGGTTGGCTCAGCAATGCAAGCGGGCCCGGCGGATGGGTGTGTTGTCAATGCCACCGCGCTGTCAAGGGATGGCAAATGGCTGGTATGCGGTTTAAACTTACATCCGTATGTCAGCGTGTGGAATGCGGAGACCCACACAAAAGTTCTGGACATCGCGGGTCACACACGCGCAGTGTATTCGGTTGATGTTTCTTCCAACTCGACGACATTTGCTACGGGTGGGTTAGACAATCGCGCATTTATCTGGAGCATTACCACAGGCAAACAACTCGTGGGCCCGCTGCAGCATGGCTGCGTGGTTTCAGTTCGGTTCTCTCCGGACGGTGCACGCCTCGCTACCGGAGCGTCCGAGTCTAACCAGATCTTTAACAGCAGCAATGGTCAACAGTTACTCAACATCCCATGCCCATTCATGCATAGCGTCTCTTCACCACTTGCCTGGTCAGCCGATGGTTTTCAAATTTACGCTGCCTCTGGTCCGTCCAACGAAGCCAAGTGTTTTGACCCATCCTCAGGGTCATTGCTCTGCACATGGCCTCTTCCTACCAGTAGCGGTTCCACGCGTATCTCTTCTATCGCAGCATCGTTCAACCAAAAGTTCATCGCTGTTACCAAAAGCACCTCGCTGTCTTTCCATGATGCCTCGACATACAAGCAAATTGGCACTACAATCAATCACGCCAGTACTGTCTATTCCATGACGCTCTCCCCTAATGGTGCCTACGTTGTTACCGGCGAATCAAACGGGAAAGTCACCGTCAGGAGTCTTCTTGGTGTCCTTCCAGACTCGTACCTTACGGGAGATGTAAGTGTTTCTGTTGCGAAACGTTGACGAATCTGAACTATGAACTTTTATACTATTCCCTCAGCATCGTGAGTGCATTAAACTATGTTCATTTTCGCTACTGCTGATCTGTTGGTGTCAGAATTTCCACTTATGCAGATCGGCGAAGAGGCACTTGAGGCTTGGACTCAGGGCGACTTGACTCGCACCGAACAAGTCCTGACAGAAAAGATCCTAGATGTTCAGGATCCTTCTCGTCATTCGCAATACCTCGCTCACCGCTCCCTCGTACGGTCCCGTCTGAAGCAACACAACTTGGCTATAGATGATGCGAAAAAGGTAGCCTTTCGATTGTCGTTGGTTTCGTCACGCATTAAATATTATCGCACACGAAGTCTGTCGAGGTTCAGCGGTCCACAATTGGTCAAATTGCAATCACAATAGCCCGCGCAGCCAATGGCGACCACGACGCTGCCATGCGTGTCTTTGACCTCATGTTCACTAATGGTTCCTTGCCCGAAAGCAATTTTGTTTTGCTTATCAAGGTACGTGCCTACTGTTCTCGTCGCTATTTGCATTACTAATACGTGGGTTCATGCAGGCCATCGTCCTGTTTCAGAGTGGAAGACACGATGAGGCTATCTCGCGAGTCGAAGACTTGATCGATGCTATGGATGACAAGACTATATATATCACGGTCTGGGTATGTAAATTCCATGATTTGACCGGCGTGAAATGACGAACGGGTCGTATTCAGGCCCGAATGTACATCATACTCACAAGTATGTCGTTGGAGGAAGGAGACTATAAGCAAGCCGCGGAGTGGCTCAGGCGCGCAGGGGAACCTGTTGTCCCTCAAGATTGTCCCGAACTGGTCGTCGTCTCGCTTGTAAGCTACTTACTCTCACTTCATTTTCAACCTGACCCACGGTATTCGAAAGATCTTTGGATGGAACTTTGACGGCATTGGTGTTGAAATCCAGCAGCACCTTCAGCAATCCATGAACATGTTGGAAGATATTGGCGACGCGGCGATGCAGTCTCAGAATGCCGAAGAGGCCATTTCACGTTACTCTGCAGCATTGTCTTTGAATCCTTTGAATCCTGCGCGTCTCTTGGTCAAACGAAGCACGGTTCGCGCAACAATAATGCTGTGGGAAGATGGATTGAAAGATGCTGATGACGTATGACTTTTCCATCTTCTTATGTGACGACACTGAGTTTCAACCATTCAGGCAATCGAGGCAGACCCCCAGGGTCCCCGGGGATACGAAAGAAGGCATGCCGCGCTGCATGCTTTGGAACGCTATGATGACGCGGCTGATATGATGAAGCAAATGATTATTCTCGAGCGTCACTGCGGGGCAGCAGGAGAAGCAGCGTTGTGCCAACTGTTTGAGGAGTTGATGTCTCGTTCGGGCGAGGCAACATTGCTTGGCTGGACGGGACAGTCTTCATCGTACAACAGCTGTCTCCCAGTCTCCCTTTCCTTTCATCCCCAACCCCCCAAAGCTTCGCTCGCCATTGAAGATGCCAAAATGGATGGGCGCATCTCTGAATTAAAAAGCTCGATGTCTCAGACAGAGGCAATGCTTGTCTATACCCAAGTCATGCGCTTGCCATTAGCGCGATTTTCCCGCCGAAGACTATACCTTCCATGTATCTTGTTCCAGGTCAAGAAGCTCGTCGAGAAACTTGATACCGAGATTGATGAAGGAAAGTGTTTTGATGCTCGGGTGTCGGGGATCGGCCACATAGAATTTCGGACGTCGGACACGCTTTCATTGGCAGAGCCGCGCAAGTTCGTTTTCGCCCATCCATGGATCCGCGACCTCCGTGGTCAACTAGACGAGGTTGGTCGGAGATGCGCATCGGATGGCGGCGACGAGTCGGACTCGTGGTCTGGTTCGGACTCGGAGGCCGAAGCAAATTCTGGGTCTCGAGCTGCCCCCACCGCGGCCGCTCCTCCATTGTATGCTGGACCCGTCGCCACAATGGATGACTATACCCGGGCATTGCAGCTCGTCGTCCGTCTGCAACAGCCATTCCATGCTCTTTTGCTGGTGCAACAACCCCACGGTGAATACAAACGGGTCGCTGCTCGCCTTGTCCATCGGCTTTCGCTTCCTCTTCTACTGGTCTTACGTCGCTGAGCCCCCCCGCAAGTATCTATCTGCAGCACCCTTCAAATTTCGTATAAAGTCGGAATCCACTCATGAACCTCACAGCGCAAGTTGGACGCGCTGGGGGTGGCCGGGAAAACTCCTTGGGGTCAGCTTGCTTGCTGCCATCGTGATCATTACTGCCCTGCAGATTGTATGGCGTGTGGTCCATCAGTTCCACCAGTATAGCAGCGTTTATGCCACCGATGCGGCACTAGAGTTGCTCGTGTCTTTTTTATTTATTCTGAAGCTCTTATTGAATACCGTCACCACCGACTCGCCCGATAACATGCCGGTTTATACATTTAAAGAGTGTCTCGCCCCAATTTGCGGGCTCCTGGTCAATATCGCCATTGGTGTAGGGGGTCTTTTGTTGTGTGAGTTATCATCGCCATCTGCCTTCAGGGTGCCTCATCTTCTCTGTAGTCGCTTTCACTGAATCAACGGTTGGTCGCCTACTTCAAGCCCTTGAGGTCTCTATCTTCGTCGTATTTGTTGTGGTCATCTCCTTCTTCAAACATCGCGATACGCCCCTTCAAGTTGCCGTCTCCTCATGTGCAGGCTCAGAGAACCCCCGCCGTTCACACTCCCCGAACATGTTCGCGGATCCACGTTCAGGATCACCACGCCATATGTCGAGACCCCACGCATGTCCACGGTCCTTGGGACGGCAACCCCAAACAGAAATTCAAGTCGCGAGATGCTCCACCTCTCACGTCGTTCGCTGAACCACGTATCGTCGTGGGTGTCATCCAAATTCTCAAGAAACCGTTCGCGTCGCGGGGATGAAGAATTCAAACTCTGGAACGCGGAAAACGTAAAAGCGAACCCTCCGTATGCTGGAAGTATGGTCACAGAAGTGCACACTGGCAGTATCGTGTCATCGCAAGAATCCAGAGAATGGGGTGAACATGTACGCGAGGCACCCACTAATCACCTGTCGATCGTTTCTGCTGTAGATGCTCAGTCTCAAATTGCGCGGTCCATGAAAGGCTCCATACACAGTGGCCAAATTCTACACTACACTCGACCTGACCTTCCGCGGCGTACGATTCCACCCCAAGTTCAAACGGGCTCGGCTACTCTTTTGTCCGTTCCTCCGTCAGTTTCCCCCGGAACAACGTACGCAAGTATGGCCCCACAAGATTCCCCCTCTAATGTCCAATCGCTCGCAAGTGCTTCCGAGTCGCGAACATCGCTAGATGAGTTGCTGAGACAGCATGAGTCAACTAGATCGGAGTATACAAGCACTCAAGTTATTTTCCACGAGGACGTCCATCGATTCTGATGTGGTACTGAGCCCCCAAAGCGTGCAACTGAGTCGTTCAACGTCCATTGGCCAAAGGACCATTTCTTCTGACGTCTCCTTGAGCAACTTCCCTGCTCCTCCTTGGTCGACGAACTCGGTACCATCGCTTCCATCATCCCCAGGCTTGTCGGCAATCAAACGTCTGCGAGGAGACAGACGTGTTCGCCTTGCTGCTGCTCGTACGACTCCCGTTCAAGACACATATACTTCATTCCCTGCCAAGTCTGCGTCTCTCGTTGACATCCCAAGCTCCCCCCATTTGTATGAAAAGCACGAGCGTCTTTCTGCAGTAGCAGGACAGCCTCCTCGGCCTGATTCTGGTGGAACGCAGTACAACGTGACTTCATTTATAGGCGGTAGGCTGATCTCCAGTTCCGGTGAGAGCGTTTCTTCGTAGACCTAGCGACACCTGGTGAAACAAAAATAGTGAAGCCTTGGTTGTTCAGGGAGAGAGGGAGCGGACTGAGCGTCGGGACCTCCGAAAGCAGCTCAAGCATCTACCTAGTTCCTCCACGCAATGCTGCTACCGTTGGAGAGGTCGTCCCAGGGAGATGAACCCGCGGTTTCTATGGTGCACGAGCGAAGGACTCACTCTCCAGCGATCTCCATTTCCCCACCAACCCCTGCAAAGCGTCCGGGCGATGCGGGAGATAACACGTCGACAACCGGCTGGACAATTACCTGTTGGCTTGGCGCGAGATGCACCTCAAGTCAGACGTGTTTTGTTCGGGGAGCATCATCTTGCCCGATAAAGGCGCTAGACAGATCAACGTCGGTGGTTGGTCGCTCACGTCGACGTTTGGCGTCAGACTGTACTATCCAGATGGAAGCGCTGGCGTGAACGGGACGCACGATTGGGAGGAGAACGTCAACGAGCTGTCGCTTCAGGTTCGTTTGGACCTCTTGAACTATGATCGATTGTTTATTTGCGTGGTTTGACAGCGTGGGAGATGGTACCCCACTGCGATGATGATGCCGAATGGGAGTATCCTCGTGGGCGGGGAGACGGGAAGCAATGGACCACCGCAACCCAGTCTGGAGATTCTCCCGAAACCGCCGGGAGGCGATACGACTATCACGCTCGACTATTTGCAACGCACGGACCCAAACAACTTGTACCCGTTCTTGCTGGTGCTTCCAAGCGGACGGTTCTTCATCGGTGAGGACAGATGACTGTGGGATCGACACGTCGACTCAAGGTTGACTTTTATTCAGGATACCACAATGAAGCTAGGATACTGGATCCAGTCACATTCGACACGGTCACGGTGCTGCCCAACATGCCGGGTGCGGTGAACAATTTCCTCGGGGGGCGCACGTACCCGATGGAGGGGAGCGCGGTGCTTCTTCCCCAGCACGCGCCGTATACGGATCCAATCGAGATATTGATTTGTGGGGGATCGACGCCTGGAGCGGGTATTGCGCTCGATAACTGTGTCTCGATCGCGCCCGAGGCGGCGAATCCGACGTGGACGTTGGAGAGGATGGTGAGTTGTATTCCTAGTATAAAAACTGCTTCGGTACTGCTCAAGAGACAACGGTAGCCTTCGAAGAGAGTGATGCCGTGTATGGTCACGCTTACAGACGGGTAAGCTCGAGTTCGGGAAGCGTTGCGTATGTGACTCACAACACATTCCTTGCAGAAGTTACATGATCATGAACGGCGCACATCAGGGCTTCGCCGGGTTCGGTCTGGGCAGCGATCCCAACTTCAACGCGCTCCTGTATGACCCCACGCAACCAGTCGGCCAACGCTTCTCGATCCTCAACACCACGATCGTTGCGCGGCTGTACCACTCCGAGGCGACGCTCCTCCCGGACGGCCGCGTGCTCGTGTCGGGGTCCGATTCGGAGACGAACTATGCTAACGGACCGGCGATATACCCCGAGGAGTTCCGGATCGAGGTGTACATCCCATCGTATCTGAACCAGGGGTTCCAGCAGCCGACGTTTACGATCGTGGAGACGGACTGGGAGCTCGAGGGGACGTACGATATCGTGATAACGCTCTTTCAGGGGACTACGAGCACGATGCGGGTTTCCCTCGTTGCAGGTGGGTCCCCTGATTCTCCTCGTTGGCCGTGGTTGCTTTCTGACGACACATAAAAATGCAGCCTTGTCGAGCACGCACGGCAATGTCATGAGCGGTGGCCGGATCCTCTTCCCCGAGTTCTCGTGTTCGGGGACGACGTGCACGATTACGGCGCCGCTGAACACGCATGTCTGTCCACCCGGGTGGCATCAACTGTTACTGTTCGTGTTGGACAGCCGTCGCATTCGGCGTGGGTCCGGATCGTCGGCGACCCGGGAGGATTGGGGAATTGGCCGAATATTCCTGATTTCACGTTGCCCGGCGTTTAGACGTGCAATGGGGAAGGATCGAGGTCTGCAAGTTGAACTTTTGGTTTCAACATCAACAGTTGGGAATGCGACTTGATTTTTACTCAGCATCTGGCCCGGACTGGCCGGGCTATACCCATTTCACGTCTCCCCATGTTTTGAGCTTTTTGACTTTACATCCTCCGTCAACAGCAGGTTGGGAACGGGATTCGATAACCGCTGACCTCTTTTTTATTCTATTTATCTGCTACTCGGCATTTGACCGGTAAATACCCACTCCACGTTATGTACCGCATTTGACATCGACTTCTCAGGCAGTGACTGGGAATGGGGAGTCGGGACTCGATACCCCTCTAATAGGACGCTTTTTGCATTTCTTTACATACATATCTATCACTTGGTCTACTATACCACTCGGCATTTGGCTGGACAGTGTCTAGGATTACAGTGGGAGGAAATTTCGATGCAGGTTGTGGGTTTCATAGAGTGTGTCGTCGGTCGACCGTCGTCGACCGTATCTCTAGCGGGTATGCGCGTCGCTGCGCATGGCGGAATGGGACAGAGGCTGTTGGGTATGCGACGTGGGTCTCGTTCCTCCTCAGCCTCCAAGTCGTCCTTGGTGGCGTCTCTCTGACAACATGAGCGGCGACAGAGTGTCTGGGTGCACGACCGCTTTACCAACTTCCGATCAGATTTTAGTATCGCATTCTAATGTAGTATCGCCCACGAGTAGAAGCAAAGTCGAGGCAGATGGGCCTGTGACTCTGAGGTCGAGACAGGGTTGGCTTACTTACAAAAATACTATCCCTCAACACTTCGTCTGCTGCCGCATTTCTCACACATCAAGTCGAGCAGCTCGAAAAGTCCGTAACGAGAGGCCCAGCATCCGGAAACTGGAGAGATCGCCGCCCTTAGCCTGAGCCCGACCCCACCCCGTGACGCCCAACCCAGAGTCCGAATCGCCGCACCAGGCGCACCTTTGTCACCAACCACGGCGCAAAGCAGCATCCCACCTCCTCAGGCCAGAAGCAGACTAAGAAGGAGTACCCAGAAGGAGGGAGAGACCATCCGGAGCCGAGGCACAGGGATAGGGAAAGGCTGCAGGACAAGCGACGGCATCCCGGACAAGGACGCAGATCTCGTCGTCGTCGGCGCAAGCGTCCTCGTCCATGCACTCCACTAGGTCAAAAAGTGGTGCAGGGACGGCCGCGAGGAGATTGTCATCATCCCTCTCGAGCTTCTTCAAGATTCACTTTCTCATCCTGAACCACTCGGGTCCGAGGGATTTACAGAGAAGTTCGCTTTCAGGCACATCTAGTCGGCAACGACTTCTACAAGAACCCTCTTGGTCGGTGTCACGTTGTGTGAAATTTGATCGTACTCATGATGGGAATAACGTGCATCAGAGATTGGGTATAGTTCCAAACTCACGCTGAAAAACATGGGCTGGGGTGATGGCCTACTCCACTCGAACGTTCAGACGTTCCCTGTTGTTTCTGGACAACAACCACTGGGTTGTGCTTCTGACTTGGCGCGAACCCGAGTAGAATGAGAACGGCGCGCTCAAGTATCTTGGCCACGGGGTCATCTTGCGACTTCGGCATGCGCCGACGACGCTAAGAAGGTTCTGCCTTCCCTCGGTAGGCTCGTATCCGTGTCTAAAACCATTTTTACTCATATATTGTTTTCCAGACGGTTATGTCAACGAGAACGGTACGATCTGTATGAAGCGTCTCCAGGTGGTGATGGACGAGATGAGGATCTGGGAGGGTGAAATTTTCGAGAAGGAGTACGCCGATGCCAACTGGTTCAAGGGCAAGCAGAGCAAGCATGTACAGGGTGGAGATGGCGCGGAAACGCACTGGCCCGGGTTGGTTACTTTTGCATGCCCTTCTTCATTCTGGACATTGATGTCAACCTTAGTATTAGTATTGACACGAGCACAGCGAGAAATACTCGACAAAGTGAAGACGTTCGTGATTGACAACCGAGGGAAGCGGCCGAGCATCAATACGTCGCTCACCATGCCGAACGCCTTCCCCGCCCGAGATCGCTCTTTTATCACCACCCTCAGCAGCGACTTGCATCTGTGCGTCACTTGGGATGAATACGATGACGAGGACCAGAACTTGGTGACATGGCGCCTGCCGGGGTCGATGGAGGAACCCACACCCGAGCCTGAGAGTGAACCCAATGGAGAGGATGACGACGAGCAATGGGAAGATGTGTCAGATGAGGGTGATGAGGAGAGTCGGTTGGCAGTCGACCGTGTGTTGACCAAGTACGAAAAGGCCCGTGTTCGTGACGACGACGAGGGTGAGGGGTTCGATGCACGACATGAGAAATCGATCAGCAACAAGATGGACGAGTGGAAGCGTGGCTATTACAGGGTACGTTGTGAGAACACGCCTACTGGTCGTCTAGGCTCATTACTACTTTATAAACAGGGGAAGCTGGACATATCTTATGACGATAAACAACAAATGAGAGTGTTGATATTCCGGTAAGGCTGTTATTGATTCGATCCGGTACGACAACTCACTATCCAAATAGATCTGGTTGGTTTGGAAGAGATGGTGTTCGAGTTTAATCTTGGAAACCCCTTCCATCCGTTCGAGCAGCTAATGGCTGTCTCGCCTTCGGCAAGCAAGGATCTTATACCACTTGCATATCAGGTAACCCGTGTCGTCTCCGCTGTGGTGACTGTTCTCAATATACCATCTTAAGACTTAATGTATGATCCGAACTCTCCCATCATGGATTTCTATCCCCTGGAGTTCGAGCAAGATCTAAACGGGAAGAAGCAAGAGTGGGAAGCAATCGTTAAAATCCCATTCATTGATGAGGAGAGGTTACTGGGAGCCATGACGTGTGCGTGCACCTTGCTTTGCGTCTATGCACTGTCGTCTCAACTCCTCAACCTTTTCTAGCGCGCGAGCACCGGTTGACCGCAGGGGAGAAACGACGCCGCGGGACCAGCACTAAATTTTCGTTCAGCAACGGGACGGGGAGCCGACCGTGTACCCGTCTCCTCTGCCAAACTTCTTCCCGGCCATACACCGTTGCATGTGTGTGATAGAACCTTTCAATCTCCCCACCCTGGATGGTCTTCATCTAGTCCCTGGTTTGTGTGACGGCGTATCTCTCGGTGTCGAGGCGCTTGCTGGGTTCCCGTCTTTGGACACGCTGCCATCACGGCTTTGCTAGGATTCCACGGCGTGAACGTTCACTCCTCGGAAAGCCGCAACAAATCGATGATCGTGCACATCCAGAACCCACGCGAGAATCGCAAGTCGGAGGAGATCGCCAAAGAGATGGTGGGGAAGCGGATTTTTGTCGGTTGGCCGTTCCTGCAAGAAGGGCGCGTCGTCGCCGTTTCGGACTCGCTGTTCAAGTACGAGGAGGTGGTGGTGATGCCGGGGAGTCCGCCCAAGATCGTAGCCAACCCGCACACGCCACATGGTCTGAGTCATTGGAAGATGACGGCGGAGCGGATCGAACAGATGTATTCGAAGAAGTGTGGAGTTGTCACTGGCGATGTCAAATTGCTCGTTCACGTGCAGCCGTTGAAAGGTGAGTGTATCTACCCTCTTTGTACTAGGTTGGCGACGGCATTCACGGCACGACAGGCATGAAACGCCTAGAGACGGGAGCTTTCATCAAGGACTATGAAAGTCCCGACAAGGAAATCGAGCAAAGCGGTCCAGATGGTGATCTCGCAAGTGGCCTCCGAAGACCCACGCTTCCTCGAGTGGGAGCCACCACCATTGTCTGAAGAGTTCCCTGACGGTTGCAAGATTTTCTTCCTCGGGGACCACGCATACGACGTCGCAGCTCAGGTAGCAAACACGACCAATGACAATCTATCCGTCGTTCTTGCGGTGGGTGAAAGCGGTGCTTCGTCATTTCGTTTTCAAACAAAACTTGACGGGTCGCCGACAGTTCTTCCCCTCGGACAAGACCGAGAACGACAACTTTAAAACAATCGTGCAGAATCGCGCTTCTCGGCAATACTATCCCTCCTTCAAGGCTGCGAGCATGCTCCAGACCTCCGGTCGCGCGGTTCCAAAAATCACGTCAAGTTTCATGGTGCTCACCTCGGACTCTTCGAAGAACAACTTGGGCCTCAGTCTCAAGTTCGAGGCGAAGAATTGCCGTTAGGTATGGTACAGCCAAGGCGGACTCAATGTCGTGAGTGTCAATGTCATGATTGTTTTCTGGAATTGGCTGACACTACCAAGCTTTTCATCGGTGCAGAAGGTGAAGGTGAACTGGTCTACGTTCATGCTGTCTGTCTCATTGACACCATTGTAACTGCGATCCACCTCGCGCCTCGAGTTCTAGCAGTTTCCGAATTTTGAAATGGCTATCATGTGCCGTTCAAGAGATTCCCAATGGGCCTTGTGGCCCTCACATACGTGCGCATTTTTTCGTTTCGTGCGCATATTCTTTTTGACATGCCCTCCAGAATGCGCGCAGCTTCTTGACAATCACAGTTGTTGATGCCATCATATGACACATTCAAATTCACTCGACTTACTGATACTAGATAGTGATGTCTGCCATCGTAGTCGTGAAGCCCTACCCCTCTTCTTCAAGGTTCAAGGTTCCCCGGAGTCCATCGCCGAGACCTCTCACGTCGTCCGGGAGATCGTTGAATTCGCAGCAACAGGTGAAGAAGCAGACAATGTCTGGGAAAACCGAAAGTATGTGCTCACGTCTACTTCATCGTATCGCTCCCTCGTTCCCATTCCATGGTCGCATTTCAGCAGAGCTCCCCTATTTCACTTGGTCCCGCACGTACGCCACAAAGTTCAAACCACCGGTCCGACTTGAGCGTCTTCTGCTGTTGAATTATGTAACACAGTGCGTGGAACACCTCAGGGTAGTCCTACAAAAACGAATACGTTTCCGGAGCGAGTGCACACGCCCGGACCATTCATCAGCCGCGGTGAACTCGGGGCAGGGAATGCCACTTCCAGGTCAGGTGTATCGAAACCGAGGTCGGTCCGAGACGATCTCAATGCAAGATGGTTCGAAGAAAAACCTGCTCCACTTATCGTCGGTCAGTTGATCAGCGTACGATACGCTTGCAGATAGCGATGTCATCTAGTATTGAAGGACACCCGGAGCCCGGCGTGGGAACATGAAGCTCGCGCTTTGGCACCCATCGATGTCGATGACGACCGACGTTTGGTATTTATCCTTCTTTAACAACCGGTTAGAGAGACGAGGGATTGAGGAAGAGGGCATAGTATTCCGGTGTCCAAGCCCTCAGCTCGTGTACGCCAAAGGAAGACCTTCTCAAGGTCGTCTGACATGTTAAGAACGGTACAATCCCTTCTTGTGAACGATGGGGCATATATGCATCTTACGAGGCCTTGTAAGGCCCATCGTTGTAACCTATAATTTGAAGTATACAGTGGTGTGTAATACATATCGCAGACTTGCCCTGGGCCACGGCGGGGATTCAAAAAGCAAAAAGCGTAAGGAACGACTGTCTTCTTGCCTACGGGAGACTATGGTGAACCCTAAGTTAATCCATATCTGGCGCGTTCAAATCACCTCCATCCTTGATAAGTCTCTGGAATTAACGAGAGCGAGTGGGTTGGACGGTAGTCACGGTACGTCGACTCAGACACCATTCGATCGACTCAGACTTGAAAAGAGCGGCCCATCTGAAGGCCCTCCGCCACGACATGCGGCAAGCGCTGGGAATCCGCCTGTCGGGAATCGTCGACATGTCCGAAGACCCGCTCAATGAAAAGGACGTCCCACGATCGACGACATTCGTCGACCACGAACCTCGCGAAAGATGTCGATATTCCGGAACATCCGGAAAACCTTTACCACCTGGTGCGCTATTGACTCTCCTTGTCTCCATTTGACACCGAACCCTTCCAGGTATGATCTGGCCACCTATTCCCTCCCCCGTCCCGTGAGCGTGAGAGGCCATCTCAGGGAACCCCTTCAAACCAATGCTCTTGTGTTGTCGTTGCATATCTACAGGCAGCCCGCGCTGATGGCGACTCGTACGTTCCCTCTTATCCTGCCAGGCTCATTCGGCGTTCTCACATTCGCCAAGAATTTATTGTCGCACTCATCCCAGTTTCCTCTCACCACACAAGCCCGTATGTAGATGAATCGCATCTGTGTCAGTAGCTGACCATTTCAACAGCTTTCCGCCTGGTATTCTAGATGGCACGGCGGTGTCACATTGAATTCGATGACGCGTTTGTCGTCAATTTTCAGTGGGCTAGCAGAAGCATCACCGACATAGTCCACGAACAGGAACGTCTCAACGCAGAGCGCCCAGCTGCACAGGCAAGATGGCGCTTCGAAGTCGGCCACCGGATAATGCTCATCCAGGCCCTTAATGTCATCTCCTCGTCCGCCGCCTAGAGATTGATGATTTATCTATTGCACTGCACCCCTCCACAGCTCCTGCGACTCGTCGCGCTCTCGTACGGTACTAGGGATCTGGGTCGCGGGTCGCGGGTACGGGGCCGGCGCACGAGCGCTCGTTCCCGCCCTTTTACCTTCGTCTTTCGTGTGCCTAGTAGGTCGATGCACGCTCCTCAATGTTCTTGCCGGAGCGCACACGTCGATCTTTGTGCAGTCTCGCTCGTCCGTCACGCAGCTGCGGGCACAACAGACGCTATCGCCATCCCCTCGCCCCCTCGTCTCTAGCGCCTTGAAACAATTACCGAACACGTCAATGCTACGGAAACAGCAAATCCAACAACGCTGCTACCTTTCTTGACGTCGTCGACGCGCTGTCGCTCCCGTCGACACCATATCAACGCCCCTCGTCACATGGCGCGTTCCTCAAAATACAACGATCGCCCCCGTCGTCTCGTCGTCGTCCCAGGTGCTACAACGTGCCAACGCGCCCCTTGCTCCATCGTCGCTTCCCGCTTCTCGCGCACCAAAACGGTGATGAGCAACAGTATATCTTGCTACGCACTCTTCAGTCGCTAATACGTTGTTAGATCTCATGGGCCCGATGGATATGAATGCCACAAGATCAGACCAGAGGAAGTACATAACGTTGGGCAACAAACCGATCAATCAAGATCATCCTTCGAAGGGCTACGGTTAATGATGGTAACTGTTGCTGCTCCAATAACGCAAGATTTGTACAGTGCTGTCCCCACTTTGTAAACATCGCGTATGTCACCCATCTATAGCTGTTTGTATGATGACTTAGTGTCGCATAGGAAGATGTTTTCGTCAAGTTTAGACGGACCGTCCTGACTTGATCGAGAAAAAAGCTAGGTGGCTTATGAAACCAGAATGGTGACGGAAAATGACACAGTGCGAAGAATGGATATGGGCGGGCAGCCGCCAGAGTGGCGAAGAACAGAATGACTCGACCTGGACGAGGTCAAGACAGAGACAAGCGGTGGATGTTCAAACCCAAGGTTCCGCTTCCGCAGTTTTCGCTCGTCGGTCAGAACATTTACGCAAAGCGTGCTCGTGGAGGAGTTGAATGAACTGACACGATGGACGTCGACGCCCCATGATGTAGATCCTCTTCTGCTTGTCATTCCTTTACGACGCACCTGATTAAATGGCTCTGCCAGAGACTTGCACGGGCACGCTCGCATATGAATGCTCTAAAGAAGATATCGGTCTTTTGTGATGTCTCGTCGTTCCTAACAGCCCTCGTGGTATGTTGTAGTCAAATATAGTTGACACGGTGCTGATAGATGGATCGAGTGCTCGTATGGTACTAGGGATCTACATGGGCATGGACAACCCGCAAGGGGTTGCGGGTGCGGGTCCAGCGCACGAGCACTCGTTCCCGCGCTTTTGTCCTGCTAGGAAAAGCCTTCTGGGTGGCATTGTGCCGGCGTGACAAGTGACTGGTAACATCACACATTCTCCAGCTGCCAGTGTGACGCAACTCGGTGTCACGCTTTCATAGCCGACGAGGATATAAGGTCGCCTCAGGACACTCGAGTCGTTACCTGCTTCCCTTTACTCGATCTTCTTCCTCCCTTCTGTCTTTCACTCATGACGGGTTCTGCCACCGTTCCGGGCACTGCTTGCCCAGAGTCTTCAACGACGGGAGAGAAGCGCCAGCGATCAAATGCCTTGCAAATGGGGCCGAGGAAACGGCCGTGAGTCTTGTCGACGCCCTGCTTCACTACATTGACTGTGTTGCAGAAGCATCCAAGACCCGTTAGTCCACCACGGACGACACTTTGGGCGCGCGATTCACGCGTTTTGCAGCGTGCAGACGCTGCTCACTAATGGTCTTGCTATGATGTGCGAACTGGAAGATAGAGAGTTGGAGACGTTCTCGGAACAGTGAGTATCTTCACTATTTATAACTGATTTGACTTACGAGAATCCGGCACAGTGAAAGGAAAGAGTATAGAGTCTTTCGCGAGTTGCTAAAACTGGTCGCATCGCTTGAATCTCGACTCCTGTCCTCTGACGAGGAAGAGGTCGTTGCTATGGCAGAGTTAGTGAGTCCTCGATATACTTATTAACAAACGATCCTTGTCTAAGTTATTGATCCCATAGATCCAGCGCGGCGCCAACGGCGCCAGGGCCGACGACACAAAGGGAATGAAATGCGCCATCGTCGACTGGATTACTCCGAAGGGTCAAACGCTCAACCCTCATATCCCGCGTAACGCAAAATCCGCTCGGGGATTCAACCACGAACGCACCGGTGCCCTACTCTGCCCAGCTGGCTACGACTGGTCTAATATGGAGTAAGTACTTTCATCTTCCTTAATCCGTTCCCTACATGATGCGCTGCAGAATCAAAGAGAAGTTGCGCAGCAACCAGCTCCGTGTTGCCGGGGATCAATGGCCCATCTTCCTATATGCGAACTACGCATATGATGCGGAAGATCCATGGAACGGCTTGTTACGCAGCGGGATCTTGGTCTCGGTATGTCATTTTTCTGTATTATCAATTGCCGATCTACTAGAGGACTACGCACATGTAGGCCTATAAGCATATCTTTACATCTCCGAGTTCTGTCGAACTCGAAGAGCCTAAGGCCACGCGATCGTGCAATGCTCGGATCCACGGGATGTTTTGTGTGACAAAAGCTTCGATTGCATACGTTGCAACACAGGTGAGCTTTTTTTGATCACCTGTTCACTTTCCTACAGGAGTTGAAATGTTGTTTTTGTAGGCTCGTTTTGCCCTGACATCAGCCCAAGTATTTTCACGCACGGATCTCTTGACTGACTCAGAACGGTTCTATGACAGTATCCTCGAGCTTCTTGAAGACACAGACGAGCGAGACGAAGTCAGCCAACTTCTGCATTGGTGGAACAGGTGAGTGCAAATTGCGGGTACTTGTAACATTTAATCATCATTAATGATTCCACAGGCAGATTTTTCCCACCAATGCTGAAAGTGCACGGTTACCATCCGAGAACAGTGCCTTGGCGACAATCCGGCGGAGGCGAGCAGCCATGAAAGCTGCTGCTGCTGATGTTATGTTTGGAGGAGACTGACCATCTTTGCTGCCAGTCTTGTACCTACACTATGCCTCTTCCATTAGAGTTTGGCATCCGTTTATATGAATTACATCAGAATCTGTCTCTATCTCCTGTGTGTGATCACAGTAGATTTCGGAATGCTGAATGATTTTGGATGGGTAGTACCTCATACCACTCCGTTAGATTAGGATTTGGAATTCTGATGTTGCAGATGGTGTAGCTGATCTGTCTATTCATGCTACATATTATTAAGACCTGGAATTCTCCTGTAAGATGAAATCATACCATAACTCTGATACATGTGGCAACTTGCAACTAAAATCTTGCATTGAGGACCAATTGTTATAATATAGATACATCTTATATCTGAAATATCTTATAGACAATAGTGTTCATGGACCAAGAATCCTGGGATTATTGAGGAACAATTGTCATAATTTGGATGTGTGTTATATGTGGGATACAGCTGTTCACATACCAGAGTCCTGGTATTGAGGAACAACTGTTATAATTTGGATGTGTGTTATCTGTGGGATAACTTGCAGATACAGCTGTTCACATACTAGAGTCCTGATATTGAGGAACAACTGTTATAATCTGGATGTGTGTTATCTGTGGGATAACTGGCAGATACAGCTGTTCACATACCAGAGTCCTGGTATTGAGGAACAACTGTTATAATTTGGATGTGTGTTATCTGTGGGATAACTTGCAGATACAGCTGTTCACATACCAGAGTCCTGATATTGAGGAACAACTGTTATAATTTGGATGTGTGTTATCTGTGGGATAACTGGCAGATACAGCTGTTCACATACCAGAGTTCTGATATTGAGGAACAACTGTTATAATTTGGATGTGTGTTATATATGAAATATCCTGTAGATACTGCTGGTCATATACCAGAGTCCTGGTATTGAGGAACCACTGCCATCAGTTAGATGTATATTATCTATTGAAACTAAATGCAGCTTTTGGTCTTTACTCTCAATGCTCCCATGGATTATATAGCATTATCAATGTATATATCATTATTATGTTGATCATAGGGTATTATAGGGTAGATAATGGTATGTATTGAGTTACCATGTCATTTAAATTTCCCTGATGCTTGGCTTTGGCTGCGCCTTGGAACGGCAGGGCACATGATGAGGCGAACAAGAACAACACAGTGTCCTAAGAAAATTTCAGCGAAATAGAATTCCGCGTACAAACGACGTACCGGTCAAACCACTGTATGGCCAGTGCTGTGATTGATCCAGTTGTAGGACAGCAGCATCGTGACGGCCAAATTTCCATGTTCGATCGGGTGGATGAGCATTGATGGTGAACGTCTGCGCCGTCGTTTCAGGGATATGATAGGACTTTTGTTGCAGCCGGACTTTGTGCCAGATTTGCAGCTCGGAGAACGGAAGCTCTGCGTCGGGTCTTGATCGTCTTGCGCCGCTCCACGTGTGGAACGTTTTCAGACTGGGCTTCACGTCGCGTCTCACATAGTCAGCTAGGGCGCCACGGAGATCTGGAAGTTGAAACGCCTCGGCAACTTGATCGACGGATAGGCGGCGATGGTTAGGTTCGATATTGAGGTGGATGGCAGTCGGACCTGCGATGATGGTACGAGTTGGGAAAGTCTTCTCAGGTGTAGGCGCAGAAGCCTCTTGCAAGGCGATCTTAAAGAAATTGCTTGATCGGTATCTTGCTGACCATAGGTCATCCAAGGCGTTCTCCGATGCATTGTCGCCAACTCTAGCGTCTTTGTCGTCGTCATCTTCGTCGAGCGAGACATTATCACCCATGGGGGCTGTTGCCGGCGTTAGCAAGCGAATTGCAGTAGCGAATAAACGACGCTTTTCATCACGATCGAGAGTGCGACAAATTTGAGAGTTATAGTCGCGGTGGTTGGTCATAGAGGCGGGGTCCTTCACGACTTCGATATGAGCGTGCTCTGTGGTGTCAGCAGACCACTGGAGCAAGGAACCGACCTGAGCGACGCTCGGAGCGACGCTGTGCATGAGCTCTAATTTCGGGATCCGAAAGTGATCGATGGCCGACTTTTTCCCCCGACGGAGGCCCGCGTTGAGGATAGCCTGTTTGTGAGTATGGAACTCGTCCAGCGCGGCCACAATTCTATCCCGTGTCTTTGTTGTGATGGCTGGGGACTGAGAAAGATACCTGAAGTCCATCAGGGCACGGACTGCGGTGATGACATTCGGATTAGCAGCACCGGCAATGACGGCAACGAGATACCGTTGCACGTCTCTTTGAGTCCGCCCGCCGACTTGCTTGAGGTTTGTGATGCCCTTGTTGAAGTGTTGAAGGCCGGTAATCTTGGGAAGGACAGAAAAACGAAAGTCAATTTCGTCATCACCAAGTGCAACCCTGCACCAAGATACATCATGATCCCAACTCGCCCGGTGCCAATAGTGAAGGGGCTCGGGGGTGAGGAAATGCGAAGGCGAGGCCAAAGGCCAATCTCTCCAAAAAGGGAGATCGACACCGCTTAGACGAAACTGAGCACATGCCCCGAAGTATGTCTCAACGTCCGCGGCTAGGTGTGCAATTGATTCAAGTTGGCTCTTTGTCAGAGCAGCTGTGCGTGGTGGATGTCGGAATGGGTCCCCAAAGGTTTCGTGCGAAGCAGTAGTGACAGGGGATGTCTTGCCTCGCACACAGGCGATCAGGCAAGCTTCGGGCGTGTCGACAATATAGGAAACGAGCGGCATAAAACAATACCGGAGGTCTCCACAGGGATCAGGGATGGTGATACCGTATCGCATGGCCTCTTTGAGTGGTCGTAACACGATGTCTAAGCAGCGATGGAAAAGGCGAGCTTCGAGGACCGAGCGCATTCTAGACGAGTCATGGATAAACTCCGGGATCGGAAGCAACGCGAGGAGGAGGAAAGCGTGCGCAGAAGCCTTGTTCCTGACGTCCATTTTGATGTTTGCGAGACTAATCAACAACGGGTGTGCTACTCTACCACCGCATATGTTGGTAATATTAGTTTTATCTGACGACAAGATGACGCCGCATAACGTCCCGCCGAGTGGGATCTTTGTCTTTGACGAGTTTTGAATTTGAAACACTTTTTTTTGGAGTATTCACACTTACCTGGAATTCCCAAGCACCGTCGCTGCTCATCCACTCGGTGTACACCCTGGTATTGTCCTGGGTGAATAACCGATAGGGCACATACTCCAGCTTGTCGGCGAAGAACGGGTTATTAAACAGTAGCTTGATACAATCCAAAGCATCGCGGTAATACAGGACCACTGATTCCTTCGTCTCGTGCTCTGCGGACACAATATGGTAGTTCCAACGTGGGCCTGGTGGTAGCGATTCGACACGAGCACGTAGATCCCTTGCTGTGTGGAATGAAAGACGAAGGTTCTTCGTCTGCCTGATTGTGAGTTTGATATGATGATTGGAAGTCATCCACGTACCGCGGGCATCGACAAGTATTCGTCGATAGAAGCCATGCTGAGCTTGGATTTCGACAGAAAATCGCCCACCATCCAGTCGTTTGAGTCCGCAAACGGATAATATGCGTTGGAACGCCTACGATTTGCATATGTGTCTTGATTGAACCGCGAGACAAAGGTTTCACCCGTTCCATATATCGCCGATGCCCCCTCAAAATATTCCGCGACAAACTTGCGAGAATCGGGGTGTTCCGGCTCGGGACTTCGAGAGGGAGGAACCTCGCCCATTGGAACATCAGTCACATTGTCTGCAAAGTCTGGCGGTGCAGCTAGCGAGTCATCTTCAGGGCGGGGATCTGGTAAATCGGGAAGTGAGTCGGGGAGTATGGGTGGTGACCCTGAATAGTCTTCGACTCGGACGCGAGGGACTTCGAGCTGTTGGGTATAATTATTGTCGTGGCATGCGCAACGGGGCTGTGAGAGATGGGATGTGACACCTCTTCTACTCGCAAAGTGCTTGAGGCATCTAGGGCAATTGGGCATCGTAAAATAAAAACGCTCAGTCAACTGCGTAGTAGTAACTCGAGTCGAACCTGTCAGGGCGGTTTTTTGCAACGCCGGTCTGATCCGCCGGAGCCCGAATCGCTCGGATAACTTGGTATGATGTAAAACAATGTCAGTATGTGACAAGTTGGTGTGAGTGACTGAGTGAAAAAAAAAAAAAGTAGTTCCTTTGATCTCTCCCTTACTAAGTTACGACGAGTCCCTCCACGATATTCGAATGGACAGCCAACGCCAACCCAGTCCCTCGCTTTCGTCCACCGCTGCAGATCAAGAAAACGGACCACCGGCGTCTGACAGCGGCGACCTGGCTATTTCCCAGCAACTCCATTCTGAACCCTCCTCGATCGGACTTGTTACCGTTCCCGAGACACCACATGGGGACTTTCCCCGTTTCAAGTTGCCCTTCTCCGAGGACCATATTCCAACGTCATCTCCAAACCCCCCCCCCTCAGTACCTCAACGTCGGCATAGGCCTTTCGGGATTACCATTGGCACCCCGAGCGCGGTCGGCGCTATTCGGAAGTCGCACACGTTGTTGCCACTTGCGACACCTGCATCTGTCAGAGGTTTACCGTCGGTGCAACAAAACCATAGTTTGTCACAGACAAAGGTAAGTAAATCCGACCTGGTCCTTGTATCGCCCTGAGGCTGATGCAAACATGATAGTCAGATTGCCGTCCTCTCTCTCCCGACATCCAGTCGGATCAGACAGAGTTTGACGAAGTTGATCCCCAACTAGTACTTGAAGTCGCAAGAGCCCGTCGCATCGTCTGTCGCCTTGAACAGGATCTTGCCCAGGCAAAGTGTCAAGAGAGTATGGCACTCACACGGTTATATAAGCATCGCGTCGATATCGCTCGGACACAGTTTGACTTCTCCGAATATGATCTTGGTCTTGCTCGGGACCTGGCGAGTAATACCGGAGTGCCTCCTGAGTCTACAGCAGTCGCACGCGGGCCAGCTTCGAAGCGTCCCCGCTTGTCCACGACTTGCAGGGCCAGAAATTATCCAAATGATAGTGCGTATATTTTCACGGTGTTCGTTGCGTTGCTCATACGTACCTTCTTTAGCTACTTGCACTGGCAGTATATTGTCGGGCTCAACGGAGGTCTAGCTATCTTTGTACGTGTACAATTGTAGTGGGCTATTTCCTGTTCAAAACACAAAAGTATTGTTCTTGGTTCTGCCGCATCATACTTACTACTACTTCATACACGTGACCAAAAGGACTTTGGAAAATTTTCTGTAGTTACTTATACCATCTACCGCTTCCCCCTGAACTTGCTGGGAGGTCACGACCTCACACCCACCGCCCTCATCAATGTAGTCCAACCACCCCAGCGCCTTCTAGGGAATCGCACCTGCGTGACATGGCGACAACGACAACGACGCACGGACACACGCACCCTTACCCGCAACGACCACGACACACACATTGCACCCACGCACCCTCACAACGACAACGACAACGACACACACACACACCATCACCCGCAAGATAATTGATGAGAGACGAGGGAGACCGGTAGACGGGGACAGTATGCAAGGACGACGGAGACGGACGGTGACGACGAACCCGACGACGACGTACGTTCCCGTCACTGTCACTCCCTCACACCATCGCTCACCCTTCTCTCCCCAGCGCATGCCCCCACCTCGTGATACACGGACACCATGACGACGACGCGACGATGGTGTGACGCCCACTGGCGACACGGACGACGACGCGACGACGAGGATGACGCGAGGAGGTCGGGGATGGAGTCACGGAGGGACGGAGGGACGAGGATGACGTCGACGCGGCACCAGGACTGCCGTGACGGCGTATCACGACGCACAACACCTCACACAACGTCGACGACAACGAGAAGCAGACCCTCACCCGCAAGATCATTGATGAGAGACGAGGGAGACCGGTCGCTTTTCTTGCTGATGGGGAGCATGTCGTGAGCGGAGGATGGGAGAAGAAAATCCGACGATGGCGAGTGAAAGATGGCAAGGAGGTGGGGAAGCCAATGGACGCTGGGAGTTCAATTCTTGACCTGGCAGTCACGCAAGATGGAAGGTGGATCGTGTGTGGGACGGAGAGTGGTCAAGTGATGGTCTGGGATGCGAAAACCAAAGAAAAGGTGACGCAATTCAACGCACACGACAAGGCGGTGAATGCGGTGGACATTTCAGCAGATGGAACGAAAATCGCAACAGGATCGGATCAAAAAACGTTCACTCTCTGGTCGTTTTCCGATGGGAAGCGACTCATCGGCCCATTCGAACACGACTATTATGTGGTCGCAGTCAAGTTCTCTCCCGGCGGACGACGCATCGCTACTGTCACGTGCGATCACTCTGTTCGCATCTACGACAACAGCGACGTCCTCGCAGACTTTCCAATTCGAGTCCACTGGCTTCTCAGCCAATCCCTCGCCTGGGCGAGCGACTCGAACCGCCTCTGTGTCTTGTCCGAAGACGGCGATATTCACTGTCTCGACGTGTCCACCAAGAAGACGATCGCGAAATGGCGCATCCACAGCGACAAGAATGCAAGCTGTATCGTACTGGCATGCAACGACACAATCATCGCAGCCTCTGCTAATTCGTCGCTCTCACTCTAGGACACTACGACACATCAACAAATCGGGACCGTCATCCACCACTCCCATTACATCTTGTCCATGGCCATCTCGCCAATCGGCGCCATTGCGACTTCTGGAGACGAGAGAATCACGCTGCGTAATATTTATGACATCCTTCCCTCACCTTATCGCAACCATGTGAGTAATGCTACTCGTAAAAGATCGCGTCCTCATTAATATGTCCTTCACCGCTCCAGGTACGCTTGGAGCAAGAAATTCGTCGCTTGAAGAT
>JBBPPD010000005.1:0-50056 GCA_038091795.1 Leccinum olivaceoglutinosum | reverse complement strand
CTAGGCACTTCTGCTAAGTGAAAAGGCCGGTTTGCTGATGGAAGTCACTGTCTACCGGGGAGCCTTCAGATCGGGAGGTGACCGTATCATTCTGAGTTTCAATATTGCCATTTGCTGGGTTAGCACTCTCACTGGATCTTGCGTATGCGTACACGTGGCCAATACCAAGGCCCCAGTGATAGCGCATGACCATATCACGGTCGGCAAACCTAATGGGATGTAATTTCAGATTGTGAGCAAGCACGTCAGAAAGAGTAACGCTACCGATTGATGTAATAGTACTTCCAGTCCTCCGAGTCGCGCATATTCCGGGACACTGCACTCCCATCAGGATGGAGTCTCCCATCCACAAAAGACGGTATAAGATGGCAACATCTCAGGACATCCGCGGGGTCAATAAAACTGAATGCATCTGTTTGATTAATGTCCACAAATCTCGCCTTGTCAAGGGCACAGTGCTCCCAGCCTGCCGGTTGGTCCAATAGCTCGAACCACCGCACCCATAGAAATTCAAGGCGTCGCGGTCGGTAATCCTGGGACTCGGGCCCGGTATAAATGACATTGGCGTGGTATATCGCCAGAACTCGAGCATAGCAAAAGGGATGGCTTCCATCTCTATCTGCACGTGTCAACAACATGACATCTCGATGGTCAGTACGGGGGTTGATGGATTCGGTTTCGCGTCGAAGGTCGTATGTTGTGTGATTGATGCGAAGTAAGGGGTGTCTGTAGATTCGGTTTCCCTTCAAAACCACGTGGTGAACATCTGAAGGTAGAGTCATGGGTTTGTCATCCACAGGTCCATTGCCTGGCAGTGGAGCGTTACTGTGCATCTCCTGGATACGAGGCAACAGATGCGACTTTAGTTTGAGCACAAAATCCTGTCAAAAAACCATTTCTTGTGAACTCAGGGAAATAGTACGAGTACCTACCCTCACAGCCGGATCATCAGAGTTCTTTTGCACGAATGTTGTGATCTCCTCGGGAAAATTTTGAGACTTCCCGATGACATGGTGCTGCTCCGGTGTGTTCGGGGTTGGATCTTCTTTTTGTAGCTCATCCCTCCGTGCGCGGATGCGCCGGATGCGGGCTTGTCGACGCTCGATTGAGGCTAGCTGAGGCACGAATGCTTTGCGGCTCGTTCTGGAAAAACGACCCTTGCTTGTACGATGTTCCAGTTCGCCCTAAAAACAATGATGAGTCTCAGGCATGATAGAACATGAAAATGGTGCACAAGCTGTGTTGAGTAGGAGTCTGTAGTTCCGTACAGCCTGATCTGTGCGGCATAATCACCGAGCGCGTGAAGTTTGTAGGTACTAAGGTTGAGAACCTTCGGGCGACGGTCACTTGCATTGACCAGACCTCTTGGCTGACTGGCACCGCCGGTACTTTCACGCGCCTGCCGCCTCCTGCGAGACTCTGCTTCGCGTCGAAGTTCTTTGGTTGCGAAGGCTGTGCAAGTTTCCCCTACAAATTTTCGGAGCTCTCCACCGAGCTGGCTGGTGACCATCTCCAGAATATCGAGAGTCTCATCTGTATGTATCCTCAACTTCGCGAGCCCGTGCCAATGAGCAAGTAAAAATAAAAGCCTCAGGACTTGATCACTATGGGGCTGTGGCAGCAGGCCTGCAAACACAGGGATAGCACACTGTGATGAAGAGTCAGCCAACATCCAGGAGACATAAAAACGACCGAGGTTACCTGTAACAAGTCCTCGAAATCACGTGCAGCCATCCTCTTCAATTCAGAAACATTCCTTCTAAAACGCCGGACTGTACTGCGACCGAAGGTAGGAATTTGGCGGTAGCTGCCAATATACAGTCAGTTCCAATCGCAGAAAAGAGAGAGCTTCATTTTCACCAGCAATCGAGTTTGGAAAGTACATTCCCTTTGAGACTATTCAAGATTCGCAATAGATGAATAAAGACGGCCTTCCAGACGCCGAGTTCAAACTCGTGCAATAAATCAACAACCAACATAACAAAGAAATCAAATCCTGTATGGCCAAGTCGTTCTGAGAACGCATTCTGTTCCAAATCCGCAACAATAAGTTCCAGCTCACTCTCGTCGTAATTCATAGTGTACCTTCGTTGGAACCAACGACTCATCCTTGAGTAGTGCTTCAACCTGCAGTGTGTTGACGACATATTGCTGTTCATAGATGAGTCGACGAGCATCAACAACCTTCTTGCGTCGTTCTTCTGTATCCTTGCGAGCAAACAAATGGCGCTGTAGCGTGTCCCTTTGAGATGCCACGTTGTGTAATCGGTCCTTGGGTATGAGGCATCGTGGACACGGGCATGCGCCTAGATTGCGTATATTTGCAATTAAAACCCTGTTTTCGAACCATCAGTCCGGTGAGTCAAATTTTATGTTAAGTGATTCTTGTGTACTTCTCAGGATAATCCGCCGAATAGGTGAAGATTCTTGGAAAGAGTCGGCGTTTGACGTCATCACAACAGGTGAGCACGATGCCGTGTTCATACGCCTGAACAAATTCATCATCGAGTAGTGCTTCCCACTGTGCATGGAATTGTTCACGGTGACAATGGGTGAAGAAGAAACCATTGGGCAGTTTGGTGCCAGAATGTTCTAGAACAAAATCTTTGAAATTATCCGGCAACTAAATCCAAAACTCAGTAAATTAATAGCTCCGGAACATATTAGAATGATAAACTTACCGTCTGTAGATAAGCCCCATGGACGCAAAGATGAGTGGATGGTTGACCACGCTCGTACTTTGATTCGTTCCCAAAGAAGACGTATACTGGCCACAGCTTTGCATCACCAAAGGTTGTAAGTTGTGTTGCGTCTGACCAAAACATCAGTGCAACTATACGACGCGGTAAGTTGCAACCCGGCTCAGGGGGTGACTCTTGCAGGTCAACGTGTGCTTCGAGGAAAGCCTTGGAAGTGTATAGCTCTCCGTGCACTCTGATATCACGGGACTTGTGCGGAGGGTGCCAGCGTAGCTCATACGGCTCGTAGTGGAACAGCTCGTGATGAGTGGGATCCAAGAGCTTCTCGCGTATGATTGACACTAGGGAGCGGCAGTAGAAATCAGTGGAGTACTCCTTCGGCCCCGGGTGAAGAGAACGCCGAGGGAATGGGACGGTAATAGTGACTTTGGTACACTTCCAACCAACAGCAACATCTAGCCACTCCTCTGCATCTAGAGCATCCGGGTTCCCCAGTTCTCTGTCAATTGCCCTCCAGTTCGTATCCCGTATGTCTTCTGGGCGAAATTCAAAGCTTCCAACAATTTGCAGAAGCTTGTTGAAGCTCCTATTTGACAGCTGGGACCCATTGTTCCAATACCAATCACCAAGACGTAGAGAGTTCTCGTTTGGATATGGATGAAAAGGGTTATCGTTGCTTAAGGACTGATCCAACATAGCGCGTTCAGGTCGTAGTGGATTTTTATGCGAGAGATTCAGAGTAGGATCATAATGAGGAAGAGTTTCTTGATCGTATAAGCGGAATAGACTAAACGAATTTGCCTGGGTGCTAAAGGTAGGGCGTGGCCTTGGCATTACATTCGGAACCGGTGGCGGCCCTGGCTCAGCGGATGGCGATGAAGTGGTCGGAGCAGGAGGTTCAGCAAGTGTGCAACCCCCAATCTCATCATCTGATGGAGGCAAGGGCATGGGTGGCTCGGGTAGTATATCTCTAAAGCGTAAAGGGAGAGCCCGATTCTGTCGGCGAGTCCTGCGTAGTGATAAGGGAAGCGAGTCATGTTCTGGATCCATTATTGATTGAGCAACCTCATTGCTCGTCACTGTCGCCGGGACACTCTTCGAGTCGGTCTGTGGCAGAGATTTAGTTACTGCCGGTCAATTTTCAGATGCTTGCCCTGAGCCACATTACCTGTTGTCCACTGGCATACGGCTCCTGTACCAGTTCCAGAGTTTGCTCCGAATTTGTGGTATCCTGCACGACTTCGTCGACGGTATGATTTGAGTCCAGCAAACGACGTTTCTTGCTTTGGTACAACTCCTTCGCACGCCCGAGGGCATTAGCAAGCCTCTTCTTGCCCCTCGAGCATCTTTTTCCATGCTTCGTGAAAGCCCCAATATCACCGAAAGTACGCCCGCAGCCAATGCACTCTTGTGAAAACGACTGAGACATCCGGGTGATGTAGTGACTGTTGAATATGTAGTGTGCACAAAGAAGCACGGTGAATAGATGTAAGCGTGCCTGGGAGTGCCATGTTTACCGAGTACATAATATCCTCTTCGAGCTAATCCGCGCTCAGCGCTCAGGCTGTCCGGGAACCCTCGAGATCGTCGTCTTCAAGGATGCCTCTTCTTTGCGGGCACAGGTGCGACGACGAGTCAGAAAGTCAGACACAATGCTCAGTATCGATAGCGGAAGTTGAGAAAACGAAATATAAAGCTTATGTTTCGTCGTTGAGGCAAGCTCGACCGTTGTCTGGGTGTACCAGCAATCGGCGATCAGAGCTTCTCGTACGAGTATACCCAGCACACCTATTCACAAAGCGTTTTGAGAACATGCACCCGACATGAAACCAATGAAGACAAACCACTTTGAAGCGCCGTTGTGCAACACTACGTCAGGTTCAACTGCAATTTTAGCCCAGGTGCTTCAATTGCCCATTCCGAGACGGTCATTCCTGAGGTCCCCGATGGCCACTTCAAGCCTTCCGGGGTGCCCATTTTCTTCGCCCCACACACCACGGTGCAAATCAAGCAGATAACCTCGTATCCTCTGCTGACATTGCAGGAAATCACGAAGGCCAAGGGCACCGAGGCACCCAGTAGCTCCTTTGAGGGATATCGTTAAGGTACGTATGTCGATTCGACAGTCAGAGGCATGAACTCTTTCTGCGCCATATCCGCCGTGTGCGCTGGAGTAGCCGCAGTTGAGGTCGAGTCCTGAGGAGTAATCCCAAAGTCAGGGTACGCGAAGTATCGACAGAGGCAGCCAATCCACTGATGCGGTTGGGCGAAAACCAGGCCTAAAGGCACCTCGATGACGAACACCTTTCTTATCTCGAATATGAGGCGCATTTCCAAGATGGAGTGTCCACCAAAATCAAAGAAGTTCTCATCCAGCAGCATTGTGTCCGGTAGGTTAGGCAACACCATATCTATATTGAACACAACTAAAATTTCTTCTGTGGGACTAGGATGACTCGTTTTGTGTCCGCCTTGACAGTTATGTTTTCGGGCTCTCCCAGTTCAGGCCCATGCGGCGTTTGTCTATTTCGTCCTAGGGGCATGCGACAAAGAGGAACAAACACTAGTACTGATCAGCACAAAAAATTAGCTAGAACATCAACATGACCGGGCATATATACGTACATGAAGGAATGCTAAAACCGTGACTGGGTAGCCTTTTCTTAGGGTGCTCTTTGAGATCTTCAA
Organism: Leccinum olivaceoglutinosum; assembly: GCA_038091795.1. Classification (NCBI taxonomy): domain Eukaryota; kingdom Fungi; phylum Basidiomycota; class Agaricomycetes; order Boletales; family Boletaceae; genus Leccinum; species Leccinum olivaceoglutinosum. The sequence goes on along the minus strand of JBBPPD010000005.1, from coordinate 44,669 downwards.
TGAATTGTCGGAATTTCGGTATACTTCTTGGTTCCATCAGCTTTTTCACCATCGCTGAGATCACTTGTGAAGCCACATCTCTACCTCTTCCACCGTCACGCTCCTATTCTACGAAGGATGCCCAGGACTGCGTCCGCGGACGATGCATTACAAGGCAAATGCAGCGCTCGAGACGCCAGCACCATCGGCGAAACTGAGCGACATAATAGCGTCGGGTGAATTCCACCGAACGATCTTGCACTATGAGGTTCGTGTATCCCTTCAGAAGACTCGCACAACTCCTCTAGATTGAACACTGTGATCCACGTCTTCCCAGCAACCTCGATGATATCCCATGATATATAGTCTGCAAGTTGAGCGGGATTCAAGGAGCAAGATTTATCCGTCTCTTCGACCTCGTTCTCGTATTCCGGATCCGCGAACAGGTCAAGGTATCTGTTTTCGGCTGGATAGCTGCGGAGCGCGGGCACGAGCGCTCGGATTCTGAATCGGATGGGTCGTTGGTGGCCACAGAGAGTTGAAGGTCCCGTTGAATCGCAGGACCCTTCATCTTCTACCATCTTGGCAATATCTCCCACGAGCGCCTCAAACACCTAAAACGTATCCGCTTCAGCATGCGCCGTGTCGTCTTCGTCAGCCTCTCCGACAAGCGCACCATAGACGAGGACGAGCAGCCGGGTTGAGCATGCTGTAGATGTAAATAAGAGGCAAAAGGGCAGAGAGGGACGAAGTGCGGGGGCGCGTTCAGTCGTCAGATGCCGCTGAGGTCGGGAAGCGAGGTCCATTGGTGTGGACAGAGGCAGTGGTGATGACGTGGATCTGGACTGCCGTTAGGATCCGACTCAAGATGATCGCCCTTGAGCAGTGCTAGCCCCGTGTCGAAATCGAATGCACATGGGACATGGATGGTGTCGGATGTGGTGGGATAGGGTGTGCTCTTTGATTGGTTTCCTATGACTGCGGTGTTCGTGCGCTTGAGCGTTCTAGGCCGGTGGCTCTGGCTCGCCAGGTTCCGACTGACTCGGTTCAAAGACGCGTAGCCGAGGACGAACTTTGACCGTTCCGTTCGGCACGTTCGCGGTGTCCATGAGTGGATCGACCGCCTTTTGTTTCCCTTGGTCTTCGATGACAACACGGCGGTGTGCGTCTGTGGTTCGGACAGTGGTGGTGGGCGGTGCACGGAGGTAATGGAACCGTCGTTCGTGACGGACTTGAGGTTGAGGATATGTTGGGTATGAGCGCAGCGTGTGGCCCGCGACGGGCCACGGCAGTAGTCTCCACAAGGTTGTAGTTGGATTTGTACTAGGTGAATCCACACCCGTTGAGCCGACCGCCAAACACGACAGTCGCACCACCTACCTCTTGACACACCACCGAATTGTCTTCCTTTGCAACTACCTACGCGCGGGCGTGAACCCACGAACAGAAAAAAAAGGAGTACCAGACATACCTTGGGATCCTACTCGAGCAACGTCACAAACAGTCCGAGATGAAAGGCCTCGCGAACTTATGCACCCAAAAATTTCAATTTCTGCACGCCTCTCGACGAATATGCGCACGCCCGCTGGTGACGTCGTCCTGGGACAAGTTGAAGTCGTCTGGTTTGGCCCCACCGTCGTTCGAGCGCGCTGACTTGGCGTGTTTCTTGGCCATTTTCTGTAGGTCCGCTCGCCTTCAACGACACCGCTACGGCGGTGGTACACCACGACGTACGGTCTGGCGATGATCCTAGCCCTATTTTCAGCCGAGCGAAATAGAAATAAGGCGATCTGTGCAGATCCGGGACGGTTTCGGGAGATTTGAGGACGAGGCGGTAGAGTTATCGTGTTGGAGGTGAAAGAATGAGATGAGATGAGCTGTCAATAGATCAATCGATTAGTTTTTTGGGGGTAAAGGATAAAGCAGGCCGTAGCATCATAACAGTTTATCTCGTTCAATGACTCTCTTTGGCCCATCATGTTGTTGTCTTCAACCCATGAGAAGTTTGGGGCAGTCCGTCTATACCTGTAGTAGGGGTAGGGGGACTTATCGGACTTTGAATGGACTTATCATAGGGACTTACCCTGTATGGTTGCAAACACTTCACGAGGGCTATGATACGTACTACAGTGCTGGCTAATCTGATCCATTGTCTTTTCTAACTGTTCAACGTATGAGTATTCGACACGAGCATTTTTTTCCCTTCGCGCGGAGCGCGAATTAATTAATTCGCCACCCCAAGTTTGGAGCAGGCGATAGCACGTGTCACGTATGTGGCAACGTTTGCTTTCTCGGTAAGTTCAAAAGTCTTAGGCAACTTGAATGCCGGCAGAACACCATTTTACGGCAAGAAGACAAAGCGAAACTTTGATACAGACAACTTAGTTAGCTTAGTAAAACACTATATTTCCAGAAACCCGCCAGTAATATCTGCTACGCAAGTTCAAAAGTGGGCACTAGCGAGCATCTTGCCTCACTAAGAACTTTGAGCGCTGAGCACCCACTCGAAACCACTTGGATGACCCACTCTTACTGCGTCCCGCACCTTGGCAGTGGCCGCGTCTGATCGTAAGAGCCAACATTTTGATTTCCAGCGCCGCCACGCCGCCAAACGCATGCTCGACTGAAATCATATCACTACGGACCGGTATCGTCTGTCTACATCTGGTCGTTACTACGACTCATCATCATCCCGCTCAAACCCTCCAGCAGGTTCGAAAGTAGCTTCCGTCTGGTCCCTGTTCCACCAGTATCGTACTCCATAAAAGAAAAAGCATATAATCACTGCGCCGCCTCCTCCTACGAACCTAAGGCAGAAGCAGCTGGTCAATCTGAATGACGCCATCGGTCCTGCTCCCGGTGATAAGTAGTGCGGCCCCAGCCCAGCGCACGAGCCCAGTCGGCCTTTCCGTCCGTTCCTCGGGCATCCTTAATCCTGACCATATACCCCGCTGATGATTTGTCTTCCATTTCCTTGACCACAATGTCACCGTACGAAGATCTTGGGGACAAAAGCGTCCCGAAGCTACCAAGCTGGTCAAGTGACAATGGTCGGCTGTTGTCAAGCACATCTTGAATACTGACCACACCAGAGCCAGACGGCAACGGAAGGGTTGGGATTAAGTGCTGGCGAACCATTTCACGTAACTCGTCTAGGTCTTGAAGTAATCGTGTCAGGTTATCTTTCTTGAATGCATCCGTTTGTACATCTGCCCACTCCGAACCTTCTGTTGGCGAAGAATCCAGCCGAAACTAGCCTTTACCACCAAGTTTGTCACGGTGGTTGCCCTACCTTCATTAGCTTTCCCTATGGTTGACTCCACTGATCGAGGGATCGCTGCGGTTGGTCACCAAGTAGACCACGTGGTATCGGAAACCACGGGGAGGGAGGATCGCGGGGTGGAGAGTCTGAGGGTGCCTGAGGGGAATGAAGGGTCTTGAGGTCTCCTCGGGGAGTTTAGTATCGGAATAGTTGAGAAGACAGTAGAAGAGCTACTTCAAAAGCTGTTCTTGCACTTTCTCGGGCGCAGAGTCAGAAAAGAGACTGTGCCACAGTGTGTGCGTCGTTGGTAGGTGCAAAGAAGGTGCTGTCATTGGGATGAGGCGAGTCCGCTGGAGGATGGAGAGGAGGAGTGTGTGGTCCTGGTCTTTGTTGAGCACGTCGACGAGGATGTCGGATTGGACGTCTGGGCGAGAATTCCAGGGTACCTGGGAGGCGGCGGTAGAGATGGCCAGGGTGAGAGCGCGGAGGGAGAGTGGGATACAGTCTAAGTAGAGCCGAATTTGTGATGGTGGGGGAACTTGAAGGTGAGAACAAGGTACACACCGTCGGCACGAGCAAGATTACTCTTCCTTCTACATCCGGGCTTCGACCGCTCCGTTGATTTCCAAGCTTGCCAGTGATCATGACCGTGACCAGATAGCCTTTTACTTGCTTGGAGACCCTCCTCCACTTCGTGGGAGTCGGGGAACGTAAGTTGGACAGGTGAGTACTGTACCAATGATTGTGGCCATTTTGACGCGCTGGCATCTCCGGTCCACCCGGTTCTGAAAGTGGTTTGCGTTTGTTCGTACCACTTGGACCCCAGAAAGACTGGACCTTGGCCTTTCCGGCGCGGTGCGGCATGGTTCGGCTGTCCGTCGTCCGCGGAGTTCGCCGAATTACGCCGCACTACTAGTGAAGTCCACCTGCCAGTGAGGTCATCATATCAATCGCGTCATTAGGTAGGTTTCTTGGAGGCTCGGCAGAGATCTACTCTTGTTCTTGGATAGACTGCCGTTTAAGAATTATCCGATCCAATGGTCGGATCGGATCGCGCTCGATGTACCCGCGCAGATCCTCCATCTGTACACCAATGCGATACGCGTGAAGCTGGACGCTGTGTTTTTAGTCGCTCCGTTTATAAGTGTGTTGGACAGGATAGCAGGGATGATGACTCCGGCCGTTAGCCAAATGTGCGTGCGTGCAAAGAGGCGCTGCACGAGGTACTCGTATTGTACCTCTGGTCATCATGTCGCAAAGCGATGGCATTTTACGACGCGGACGAGGCGTATGCGTTAAAGGCTCGTGTGGAGCGTGCGCTACAGTGGTGTCTCCAGCAGGTGTCTTTTGAACAAGGGGTGGCTTTTCCCGGAACGTGCCTACGTGCGACCGACGGATGGCGCGCACTGGACTGTAGACAGATAGGTAGTAGGGGGTCGGCACGGCGTGGCGCACTCTTGGAAAACGCAGACGTGGCCACATTTGGTGAAGAAAGCCTTCGGAGGGCCTGATTATAACTAACGGGGACCTATAAGACTTGCGCTGTCGTATCAGGGACTCCGAGGCTCCCGGGAACGTGGGTGGCATGATGAAGATACAGAGCCTGAATTCGGGAGGAAGGTGAGCCGCTCTACTGTTAGCGTGGTTCACTGAGACGAAAGAGCCGATGCGGCAAGGCCTCTTCTCTTTCCACTGATACCTGGACATGAAACGAGTCAGGATCTCCTCCCGTCGTCTCCACCTAGAGTGCACATTCAGGCTTGCATAATAACCATACGCAGAGTTTCGACTTTGGGTTCGTCAGACCCACTGCAAATGTAAATACATGGACCGTACTCGGGTCAGACCTTCAGGGATCGAGGGGTGGACACTGGGTCTGGTACAAGGTACACAAGGGTACCGTGTTCACAGTAGGCGGTGTATTGCATCCTCGGAGTTCACTGGAACCAAGGGCATTTCAGAACTCGGAGTTGGGTATACCTATTAAGGAGATTCATTGTCAGATAGACAGATGGCTCTATGTGAGTTGAGGACCAGTCGAACACGCGCAAGGGCGTCGCAGAAGACTGGAGTGCGTTCAGAATAGTGTTCTGTAGGGAAGTATTCGAGAAGAATAACAAGGTGGCGCTTACGACTGACAAGCCATTGCCAGAAGATCTTCGCATATGCGCGCTGGGTATACTCAAGACCCAGGGACTGTGTCATGCTGATCATTAATATCGACAGCCAAAAAACAGAATACGATGAGATACGTTAAAAATCTGATAGCATGTCTTTTACACCCAGCCAGTAGTCACTGTCTGTCCGCTTGCTAATCTCACCCTTGGTCAACCATGCAAAGTCTCGGTGCCGATCTGGGTCGGGGCGAACTTGCCCTGCAAGAACATGGGCTTTGTACAAAAAGACAACGTCCTACACAGGAGCGGTGAGTATATAAGATTTCATGACTGGGTTGAACTCACGTCTTGGGTGCTCTGTTTAGGAAGATGGTGGACGCCTAGTATTGGGTTCCGACCCGCTATCCCGGTATACATACCTCGTCCACACTCTGTATCAAGTCTTCGATGTGCAGCCTTGGAAATTGTCTAAATATGTTCAACCAGCCACGTCTCAGCGACGACACTCACTACGTGTAAAAATTCGCCCTTTTAGACGTCGCCATGTGGAAACCGCCATACATGAGATAAAGATTGCGCTGACCCTCGTGTTGAGGTCCTTGAGATTGTTGGACTCGTCCACTTCGTCATTCATGGCTATTTCCATGAGCTCGGTCGCCTCGTTGCGTTCCTCAGAGTGATCCAGGCCAAACGGTGCGCCGAACGCCCTGCGCTCGCGTCTTTTCTCCTCGATATTGAATCGCGTCTCGAGTGGCGAGCCTTGCTTGAAGTAGAACTCGGTTGGGATGGGGTTGCGCAGGGCGCGGTGTATGCGGACTTGGTAGGCATAGAATGCTTTTTCAAAGGGAGTCGGCGAGCGGTTGAGGATGACGGCGGCGTGCAAGTGTGAACCCGTACGGTATTTATGTAGCGCCACTGATGATTGATCGATACCAAAATTTTACTCCTACTCTCAGCGCTCAGAGAGATTGTAATTTTCCCAACTTGCGTCCGAGTCGCCAGCTCCTTCATCCGATTGTTTTGATCCAGGAACGACGTTTTACATCTAACGAGTTTCACCTAGCCTATCATGTCTATTATGCAAGCTCTTCACATGCCAGTGAAAAGATGGCTTCACCTCAGCGTGCCAGCAGCTGTTGCTACCTTAGCAACTCCATGAATTTACTTTACCAACTGATATAAACCTGTCCCCCCTTTGCGAGGACGACTGGGGTATGGATTTTCCGGTCCGCCGTTGGAATCGTGTGGACAAGAAATCGATGGAGAAGTGACACCACTTTACAAGTACATTCGTCAGTCCTATTCCTATTTAGTCGCTACTTACCAACTCCAAGCAGCCTCGTCATGTCTCCATACCAGGTCCGGGTGTCGTCATATACAGTCTCAAGGTACCCGCATGTCGTACGCTCAGGCTCGCAATGTAAAACAGATATTATGTAAAGGAGTGCCAATTCTGGCTCTCGGCAACATCGTGCTGGCCGCAAGGCAACTTATCTTCGTCCAGGTCCGAATTAACCTGCGACGAGGTGTACCTTGCGTGGGATCAATATTGCGCTTGAGATGTCTGAGGCTCGCTGCGGGTTGTTGGGCAAATCCGGTTTGTATACATCCACGTCGCTCGGCTTGGTGAATTCGCTCGTTGGTTTCAGAGCAAGGAATGATACGAGACGCCTCTGCGTCCTTTCACACAGGTCATAACGCGCTCCTGAAGCACGGGAAACACGGGAGTTGGACACCAGGTTCATGGTCGTTGTGAGTGAGATGGCATTGTCATTTCGTACGCGTCCACTGGCACGCTGATCCCAACTTGAAGTTTCGCCACAACTGGTTACCCTTTCGACTTTGTAAACATGATAAGAAACGCTCGATATATAGCCGACCGGGAAGAAGTGATAACTTTCTGCAAAACCAGTGACAGTTTGATATGCGACAATGGTGCCATCATCTCCTGCCAAATCATCGTAATGGAGATTACCTTCGGCACCGAGAGTAGCGAAGGCGGCAGAACGAAGCCATTTCAGAGGCTTATACTAAAGAGAGCCTCTGGAGATCCTCCAGCGGGACTTCCACTGGGGGCACGCTCCGTTGTTTATTTTTGCGTGATGGGAAGTCATCCCAGTGATATCATCGTTGGGATCTTCCGTGGAACCCTTACTTATGTAGAAGGGTCCAGGCATATACAAGTTTTATAAGACTCTACGGTACTAGACTAGCTACTCTAACCAACGGTTGTAATATGTAACGCGGAGTCGGGGACTTGGCGTGAGAGCGCCGCTACAATCGTTTAACTTCGTTATTAATAGCTATCCCCGACTCTCCCACGAAGCGGGAAGGAGGGTTTTGTCGAAAGCAAACGGCCAGGCACACGGTAAAAGTGAATGTACATTTTTCTCACGAAGGAATAAAACAATAGAAATAAATTACTCGATCAGTTGTTTGGATACTGTCGGTATCAGAAGTAGTGCCGGCGTCCATCGTATTGTATTCCTCTCTTCTTCTATTCTGCTTCTAAAAAGTCGTTGGGGCTCTCCGAGTCTGAGAGCCTGAATATGGACGTTGATTAATGATTTGTGATACTAACCGCTTCGTTGAAAAATTGCTACAAAGTTGGTGATGAGTCGCTGCCACATTAGCGGTTTTGTTCATAAATAGTGTTGATTGTTTGCTGGTCACCAGTTATATCAATCATTTGCAGACTTCATACACCTGGGAGTCGGGGACAGGCGCTTGCGCCGCTACGATTCGTTTATGTCCACTCGGATACCGCCAAGTGCGAGGTGTAAAATCAAAGATGGTACGTATATGTAACTATGCGAGTTCCCGTCCTGAGAATATCTATCATTCAGAGCCAGTACAAAGGACAACGCTCCAACTTACGGACTATAAAATATGGTAATCGACAAAAGAGAGCGTGTTTCCATATTGGAGTGAAAAAGATGGAAGGCTAGGGTCGCAAATAAATAACGATCGCTAGAAAGGACTGTAATAGATGCGTCGACAAGGAGTCTAGCCCATACAATTGCCTTACCCTCGATTACTCGGAGGCGGAGACTCGATGTCCTCGCCGAGCCACCTTGGAAACTGTGATGCGGCGAGGTAAAGGGATATTCCCCGCTAGTGGACGAACGTACCGGCGTCGGTCCGGCGAAAGGCCACCATGTGTCTGAACTAGTGCTGTCAAACAGGTTTCGTAATGACTCTATGGCTCAGATTTTGAAACGGGATGCATTGGGTACGTCCGCCACATTCGTTTGCTACGTCAACCGAACTGTATCTGTAGTTCCCTGGTTCGGAGTGGGCCAACGCCTGGAGCGCTCCCCGTTCGAGAAGGCGCGGTAAGGGCCAGATTAAACGAGGTGTCGGCTCTGAGGGGCTATGGAGCAATGACTCGTTGCGTAACCCAGTGGCGGCACGATCATCGCTATCGCATTGCTGGCAAGGTACTTTGTAAGGAGCGTCCGATTGTGAGAATGGGTTCAAAAGGCTGGCATCTAATTGGTTGGGGTTGCTAGTGAATACGGTGTCCTCTGTTGGTCCGTTCATGCGACCGTTTCGGTACAAGACGTCTGCGTTCAACTTGGCTTGAGTGACGGGAAATTCAAGAACAGTGCATCAAGAGGGGACACCATGACTTACCGCGCTTTTCGGCTGTTATGGATGACGTGGGACCCTGCTCATTTCTTTTCGAAGATATCACATGGGCTGTGACTGTCACTACTATGGTAACTGGCAAGTTTGTTCTTGGTGTCTAAACTCTCTTCTTCGGATGAGCATGGCACTGCGAGTTCAACGGTTGGTACATCGTTATACGGGACAAGGAAGAGAGGTTGGTGCGTGCAACCAGAGAGGACCATGACTGGTGCAGTAAGAGCTATGGGACGCTCTTATGTTCGGGTGGCGAAGCTTGAAGCTCAGGCTTGGATGGATGCGAGAAGGCGAAACATGATTGGGACACGTTTGGCACCGCCACGCTAAATTGATAAATCGAAAACATTGACCGGCACGGGGCGCGCGCTGACGTCAGCGACCCACTTCCGGCAGATTCGGACATGCGTTGTTAGGTCATTCTAGCTTACGTAAGTAGGGGTACAAGCGTGCAAAACCCCTCCCGCCCCACTATCGTGGGAGAAAGCACGTTCCACCTCGGAAGCGATCGAATAGGCTCAGTCAATTCCACGCCTTACCACTGCAAGAACTCGTCCAGGCTCTGTCTACGTCGTCAAAAACCTTGCCGCACTCGTATGCGCGTGTCAGGCTTCCGAACAGTTACGCGTTTCCTCCTATCGCCGTGCACCTTCTCAACCACAGATTGAATCCAGGTAAAGTATCGCTGCTGACTGCAGTTGCGGCCGTGTGTGTAGCGCTGTACTCGGTGCCGAAACAGAACACCGTCGCAAACGTCATGTAGTACGAGGCGTCGATGCGTACAGCGTGCACCCGAGGGAAGATGTCATAGCCTGCATGGAGGATGCCCAGGCTGTATTTCGCGCTTCGATAGGCTGAAGAAAAGGAACGTCATGACGCGTGCTGTCTTTTGCTGGGTTTGTCATTCGACGCAGGTGAGGTTTTAAGCGTGCGTATGCAACCTTGCCTTTGACTTGATGATTATGGATCCTGCCAGGAACACTCCGTGCAAGAGCTGTCTTTCTTCCAAGCCTATTCCCTACCCCGAAGACCTTTAGGGCTTGGGCCGCACTCGACGATGCGAAGGTGTCGCAGACCGGATCAAGGCCTACTTGCCGAGTGTACGTCCGGCATCGTCGTCTCAAACCAGTCACATTCCAATTCCCAATCACAGTCCCGTCTCTCCTCATAAATCTCTTGCAAAATCCGCCATCAGACTGAGGAGGGGAATGCCGACGCCTATGACTACGCCCTCTAAGAAACGCACCATGGCTTTCTTCGGGCGGCTACTACGGTGACGACGGCATCAATAACAACGCACCCTTTCCCCAGACACCAACGAAGAAACGTCGGATTTTTGACGCTCCATCGTCCACAGATCGGATGAGGACGAGGACCAGTTCCCCCCAACAAGCGCTTTCGTCCCTCGGTAGCGACCGCGACCGCGTTCCTCGCCGCTCTGAAGGAGCACCGCCAAGCAGCCAGCCACACAGCAATTGGCTGGGTCTGACTCTTCCACCCCCGTCCCCGCTGTGCGACGGCGGTCGGATGTGAATACCACGCCAGTACACGCCAACTCGTGAACGTCAACGTTGCCATCGTCGTCATCGTCTCGTTCACAAGGAAAGACGATGCCTGCGCGACCACCGCCCTCCCGGCGTCGTTTCCGGCCGGTATTTCTCCAGCGGCAGCGAATCCCAAGGCGGTGCGGATGTGGGTGGACGCAGGCAGATACGCTTTGGGACGAAATGGTGGAGCTGCACGAACGACCATGTCAATGGACGTTGCAGGGCACAGCCTGAGCATCCCGGACTCGGAGGGTCCGCGACGTCGTTATCTTTACTTAAATCCAACTGTATGTGGGATGCGTATGTTGCAATGTGTGGCGTTATATTATATTGCGGAAAACATGATTGTGCCAGTGGTAGCCTATAGCAAGCCCACACGACATATGAATATTCATGCTCTCGTGCCCAACCACCTCTCGACTCAACCCACTCACCCTGTAGCGATCGGGCCCGACATCTCCTCTACCTTGGCCACGTACTGTGGGTCAAACTGACACTATTCAAGTTTGTCCGACTTTCTGAGGTCCAGGACCGAGGAATATGTAAAAATAACCCTGACAAATAATCGCGAGGGACCGTGACATGCGCGTGAAGTGAGTGTCATAACTTAGTATTCACTTCACTGACAGCGAGTGTTGTCACACGAAGAAGCACTGAACGTAATCTACTGAGCCTAGTGTGCGCCTCAAGGTGCTCCGTCTGCCGCGTTGGAAGACGAAGCACTCCGAGAAGCTGTGAGTACTAGTTCCAATGACTCGATTTCACTTTTCCCCCCTTACATGTGTTGACGTCGGACGACGCGGTTCAACGTCCGATATCTCGGATGCTTCGTTCCACCAGCGTGAGGTTCTCTCTGCGGTGGTAAAACTCGTTATCCCACAGCTACCGATTGTACCAGATTTTGTCTGGACCACTGCGACCACCCGATACCTATTCACCGTCGAAAAAAGCAAGTACACCGTGCAAGGATGATATAAAGTGCACTTTCTGTCAGACCACGGGAGAAAATTAAGGAACATCGTCGTTGAACCAAGACTATCTGTATTATCGAACATGTTAAAAATGGTAGCATTCTGTAGGGGTACAAGTTACAACACAGGATTTAATGCCAGTACATTCATGAAAGTAGCACAGGAAAGATACGTTTTTTTACAAGTACAAACCACATAACAAAAAGGTCCAGAAACACAATCTGGTGGCGCGTTTATTCGATTTGAGATTTAACTTATCTGGTATTGATGTGAGTAGTGCACAAATCGATCAGGGTAAATTGTTGCCACTTATTTGGGACCAGAGCGGAGAGATACAAGTCGAGGAAGTGTGAGTAGGTTGGTTGGCCAATGACCTCGATGATGTCGCTCGCATAGTCATCGAACTCCTCTTGTGCTGCTTGAAGCGTGTGTTTTGTGGCTTCCCTCTTCGCCAGAACCTGGCACCAGCGCTCGACCATTTCCTGGTAACAAAGAGGTCGGTCTAGCAAGGTGTACTTCAGGATTGAAATTTACAAACATCAGAACTAGAGGTGTTGGGGGGAACTTGACAGAGCATACCGATCGGGTGATCTCCATTGATATACAAGTATGGTTTTGGGTAGGATGGTTTGGACAACTTGTCATCGATGTTTGTGGAGTGCTATCTTTAGCTAACAGGACCTGAACCATGCGGGGAACAGGGCACAGCTGTAAGGGACTACAGTATGGTAACGAGGAAGTAGGGAATGTATGGATGCACATGGCGGACTCGACAGGCATCTTACGAAGTGGCAGATAGCTGCAGGAGAGGGCGGGTGGCGGGAGTACCTAGTACCCTAACGTTCGCTGGTTTACTTATTCAACTGTACATAAAACCAAGCACAGCTTTCTCTTGATGCGTTTCAAATCAACGACTCTGGCACGCGGTCTCGGCCAGACCGTTTGGGCAATGAACGTAAATTAACCCATATAGGTGCGTTTCATAAACGACTCGGCACGGTCTCGGTCAGACCGTTTGGGTATAAGTACTTAAATGAATCGACGCTGCTCCACGTAAATTAACCCCATATGGGCGGGAAGCTGGGAATAACGTTCAGTATTCTCGGCTCGACGGATTAGGAAGGGGCAATGCTGTACGCTTCCTAAAGCGTCTAACAACTATAATGAACACCCCAGAGTCACCATGTCAATTACCTATTACGCCTGGTTTGGGAAGATCATGAGAAATTCAGAAGGGCCTCGATATCATTCCCAAACCGTCTGCGTAAAGTTTCCCAGACCTTTGGGCGCGGACTCATTAGTACACCGCTGCCAGGTCGCTGAGTGCTACGTCCAGGTCCTTTCCCCCCGTCCGACCACCCACTGGCACCCAGTGGCAAGATGGCCAACTCGGATCCCCACTCATCGCTCGACAATGTGTTGCCTACGGGCGACCAGCACAGTAATATGATTGCCTACCTCGCCCGGGCTGATAACATAAATGCATTCCGTTCGAGGACCGTCGCGTTGCAGCAGGAAAGCAACGCGGCGTTCGACGAGTTTAGGTTCCTCACACAACTTGCCGATCAGTCAACTTCCCAATCCCTTCTTAACTTTCCTTCTTTCCCTTCACCGTTTAACGGCGAGGAGGGGAGTACACTCGCCCAAATAATCGCTCATCACTTGGAACACACTGTCCTCCCTGAGGTCGCAAGTGCGCCAATCAACCCACAACCTCCTGTTGTCAGGAACGCACCCACTGGCAACACTGGCAACACTGGCAACACTCCCACAGCTGGTCACCACAATGATCAAGACGACCTTGCCGAATTCGAACGCTTGTTGGACGACGCGATCGCGTTCGTCTACGCACGAGAAAGTAAGTCCAATTTATGTGTCGCGTTATTTATGCTAACTAGACTAGTACCTCTCCTGTGTGTCCTCAAAGCGGCGGGTTGCCACACCTGGACGCAGCTGTTGTGCCACCTGTTGGCCATCGCGTGGAAGAACTTGGCCACAGAACGTCTCCAACTTCGTCCTTCTACATTCTGGGAAACCGAACTGACGCGCCTGTACTCCGAGTATGAGCAGAGGGGGAAAAAATTCGAAGAAGGTGAGTCCGTTTAAACGTTTATACTACCAAGCTAACCCATGAACAGTACCAATTGAATTGGAAGTTCGCAACGCGACCGCCCACGCCGTTACGTGCCTGAACGACGCAACATTCACACAAGTATTGACGAAGTTTGTGAGCACTATTCTCACCTATCGCGCGTTACTACTTGCTAACTCCTATCAGCTAGCATCCGATGAAATCTTGCGCAACCTCATCAGCAGGGTCACGTTCGCTGGCCATTACATTGCTCAACAACGACTCCGAGTCGGCGAAACTGGGGCCACTGTCGCCTGGACCAATGAGGCGGTCATATGGAGAGAAGATGACGAAGGATTCAGGTTGTTTCATCAATACGAACGTATCCCGGGGATATTCTCGCAGGACCGGGTAAGTCCACTCAGTTTTACGAGCTTATGTATCACCGGCTCACTCAGTCGAACAGACTTTATATTTCGACAGCCCATACCCCGCTGTATTTCTCCGTTGCGCGTTCCTGCCGGAAAACACGCATGACTTTTTCGGCATATTCCAGGAGGTCAAAGGCCCCAACGGGCTGTCATACCTACAGCCGTTCCGTCGCCTAAATATGGAACTAGTGATTTTTGGTTGCGGTGTGGTAAGTCGTCGCATCCGTTTTGAAGATTGACACTGAATTACTGTAGATGCTATCATGCCTCGCGTTCATTGCCAACAGGCCGCGCAGGAGAGCCGATATTGTATGGAAGAACATGACCATCACGCACATCTCTCAAATCACGCAGTTTTTTCGCAAGGTGATCGCGGGTAAGATTACAGACGTCTCGGATGACGCCATGGCCATTATGCAAGAAAAATTGTCGCAATTTGCGAAACTTGAGCTCAGGCTTGACCTCTGAGAATTTACTCTGTCCGTTTTTTTCATGTACCAATAGTTATCTCGGTAGTATCTCGGAATTTATTCAGATCCCCGCCTGAACCATAAAGGCATTACGAAAGTCCCTCGAACTGTATTACACTGTACCTCGACCTCAGCCCATCCATCCAATCCATCCAATCCACCCAAACTCCCTGATCACGTCTTTAATCCACCCTTTCCGAGTCGTCAGCGAGCAAACACCACCGCCAGTAAGGGAATCCGGCATGCAAGGAAGGCGGCACATCTGCCCAGCGCGTCCTGGATAGGAACATGGGCGTGCCGCAGCATGATGTAATTATAGTTTCGTATTACCATTGAGGTCTGGGGGAAGCAGATTTTTTACGTCTATGATTGAGGGTGCGTGTGTGTATCGTGTCCTGATATGCTTTAACGAGAGGAACAGTTCTACGCGCTCCTCTTTAGTGGCCTCGTATCCTCTTTCTGGAACGCTCCGGAGCCTATACCAGAGCACGTCTGAAGTCACGCGGCGTTCGACAGGGGATGGGGAGACCCTGTGGCGCGATCTTCAGCTCCCAAAATCAACGTGGCCCACTATAATGCCGCCCTCACCTCCCTTATCTTAGCCTTCCCCTGGTCGCGTGGTGTGTCACTGACGGCAGGTTGAGGACAGGGTAGATAGAAGTCACGGGTATGGAAAACAGCAGGGTCCCCTGTGGAAGGTGTGGTAGCATTTATGGGGATAACTTGGCAGGCCGCAGCCTTGTGATCACAGGGACTTCGAGTCGGGTTTACTACAAGCGGTACAATTGATATTGGTTATGTCACGCATTGAGTATACTTCCAATGGAACGTGCCGCCGAGGACGTCTGCGTCGTCTGCGTCGTCCGAATTGACACATGATCGAATTTAAATACCTCCTTTTAGCAGCGTCTCTTGAACCCCTTAAGGACGGCCAGGTGAACTTCGTCGGCGATTACCTTGTTTATGTAAAAGCGCTTACACGGGTATAGCCGCAATCTGATTGATTCACGTCATAGCGCAAATGCCGGTCAATGCAATGCCGGTGACACCGGTGATTGGAACGGATCATCACACTATACTGCCAATTATGTAAATACAACAAAAGCAACCGCAGAAGATCTCATTGGACGTTTATTAAGCATACGAAAAATTCAAAACAGTTGGAACGAGCCGGATTGAATATTGAGGTTCGGGTCTCAATCCGGCTCCCAAAACGGATGGTCCGAGACTATTGGAACTCTTGCGTCACGTTCGACCGTGACATTCTCAAATTGTAACAAGTCCCGCATGCCCACATGCAGTCAGATGATCTCACCACCGATGAAGACGATACCCCCGACGTGGACTCGGACCAGGACGTCCTCGCAGATGCCACATATGAGTCGGAGGGGAGCGGTATGGAGGATTCCGAGAGCAGTGGCTATAGATTCTAGGCAATTTGGGGTGGTGCAATTGCTCTGCTGATAGATCACGCCTATGATATATACTGTATCGCTCAAGTAGTATCGATCCTTAGCTTCCCGTAAGTCACCTTAGCCACGTGTCCTAATTATTCCCGTCAGCTACTCGGCTTCTTCGAGACATCTTTTTATTTATTCTCTCTATGCTCTATTTGCGCCATTACGGTCTTGATGCCATTAATTGAACGGTGTGTGGTGGCACGTTTCTCTCTGCCAGGCGCAAGTTCATAATTATTAGCACTATTGTAATTGGCGGTGGTTCTGACGACGACGAGAGCGATTAGCCCCAGTGGATGTCGGGCGCCAACAGGGATCCACTCCACCGCGACTCCCTTGACCTAATCACGGACGCGAACTCCTACCTCATCGAACACCTCTTCTTTACATATCTCTTCACCAACCCAGCCCTTCGCTCCCTTTACCAAAACTATCAGCGTTACGTCCGGTCAAGTGAACTTTCAGCGTCCGACCTCTCTGCAAACCGAAACACTTTACATGCTCAGTCCGACATTCTCAAAGTACTCGGCAAGTGCACGTTCCAACGTAAATGTGGTGGTAGAGGTGACCATCACCGTACGCCCAGGAATGGAATGCACTAGCTCCAACGAGAACAGTTGGCGTGGATAAACGCACGAAAGCCTTGTTGAGATTGGAGAGAGTGTGGACGAATTACGTGGGCAACCCTAGCGTCGTGGAATCTCACGGTCCTCGCATTCGAGCGATGGTGAACCGTCCTTGTTGTAGAACAACCCCGCCTGTTTAGTGGTTCCACATTGCAAACGTCTTATTCTTCGTCCTGGATGGTGTTCCCCTAAAGTTGACGCCCTGGAGTACCTCGAGGCGAAATTCAAGGAAGCAGACGAAAAGATCAAGAGGTGGCGGCGAGTCGGCAAGACTCATGTCGTTTTCGTTACGTTCGAGAAAATGTCCAGCGCAGCAAGACCTTTGGTTGTTTATCACGAAAGCCCTCTAGCAAATCGCAATGCAGACGGCACACTCATCCGATCCATGGGAAATAAATACTCAACCCGCTCTTGAACTATGGGACATAGTCTGGGCGAGTGTCGAACATGCTCCCGGCGCACTGCTCTGTCAAAGACCCCTAGTTCTCGGAGCTACCGGGCTATTGATGATTCTCTGAATATTCCCCATCCCCGCTCTTGCCAGTTTACTCGATTACCAAGAAGGTGATGCCCTGGTTGGGAAGAATAATCGACCACTATGTTCGCCATACCACAGATCTCTTCCCACTGTCAGCGTAGCGTATCACACTCCACCGATGACCAGTCTATCCATCAAGATCCCCGCAAACTGTTCCAGCGTCACGCCCACGATCTCAGCATGTCCTCGCAGTCTCTCGCAACAACCATTTCACAACTCGACGATCTACACATCCCCACGCTTGCTACACACTCTCACCATCCAGCCAGCTCGCCTTCTACGCCGACGACCTCCCCCTCCACCGCGTACGGCAGCCTCTTTCCCGGATCCCTCTCTTCTGCGACCTCCGAGTCAATACCCTCCACCGACCCACACTATCGATCCGAGCTTGGCGTCTTGACCCTCGGATCACATTCCCTCATGTCGTCTAATCCCCCGTGGTCTCAGTCTCCCAACATATCAGATACCCACCCGTCGGCACCACGCGAATACCCCTCCAGCCGCTTATCCCAACGGCCCTCGACTGCACCTCATTTTTTTTCTTCGTCCGTCCCCCCTGCAGCAGCTGCCGCTCAACCTCAACCCCAAGCCGACCGCCATTCGCGATCCCACTCGCGGCTTACGATGACCATCAAGAGCCTACTCTCCAAACCTGCCGTACCATCGCCTTCCCGGTTTTCTTTCAAATCAACCACGACAACCATGCGCTCCGAGAGTGATACGTTGTTCAGCCTGTCTGCTGGCCCTGGCGCGTCTAGTAAATGGCCCACAACCGACCTCGAGATCACAGGTATCGTATCTTCCCTTACCGCATTTACGACGAGTCGCATCTCTGCCGCGCGATGATATGATAGATCTACACCGTCGATGTACGAACCAAGTAGGTTCCAAACCATATCAGGCCCGTACAGGTTGTGGGTCGTCAACGAGCCCAGAGAGCGTCGCCGGTTCAACCACCACCCCAAATGCCCACACACCCTCCCCCGCTGCTGCTCGTGGAAAGGAACCAAGACAACGCAACGTGCTGCGACGCCGTCCGAGTGGCTCTGCCAAGCTCGTCAAACCGCGCGAACGGGGCATGAGCAACCCCTGCCAACTCTTCGACCTCGCATCCATCCGTTGCCCAAAGGGAGTACTTCGCATCATCAAGGCAGGCCGTCTTCGCCGCTGACTCCAGCCAGCGCAGTCGCCGAGGCGTACAAGCAACAACAGGAACTTCGTCGAGACGATCCACCCTCCCCCACTAATTTGTCCATGGACAACCAGGGGAGCTCGACGGCGTCCCACGGTGGTGGTGTGTACGATCGGAAAAGTAGGCTCGAAACGGTTGAACGTGGACGTGTCTGGACTACTGGTATTGGCACTGGTACGCCTCAACCCGCGCCGTCGATATCCGACTCAGTCGGCCGGAGTCTCACGCGCAAGGTCTCGGCGCGGTGGCGAAAGCTCAGGGGAGGAGAGACTGTTGTGATGGCGAGGACGTCTGATGACTCGCCGTCGCGCGATAGGGCAAGGGGGCATTCAAAAGGGCGTCCAAGCCTTCAGAAGATGTGGAAAGGAGGCAGGACGCGCTCAGCCGGACAATCGATGGACGGCGAACCGAACGCGGGGGACGGTGCATACGCGAGTCCGCTCACGGGGCGTCAGCGTTCAGGGTCAGGATGTGAAGAAATTGTGGAGGGGGGTGGCGAGGGGAGCAAGCTGTGGCGGTTGATGAGACAGATCAGTACGGGCGGTTTGCGGGACCGGTTACAAGTTCAAAAGGAAAAAAAAAAGTCGTTCCGCCCGTGCCTGCAATCCCAAAGGAGCTGTTAGAGAAAGTAAACCAAGGCCAAGGCGAAAGCGGCGGCAGCGAGAAACCTCTGTTGACGACGCTCCGCCATCCGCCAATGTCGAGGAACAGCAACAGCAACGTCATCATTACTCCCACTCGACCGAGCGTGGCGACCTCGTCCTCAGTTCGCTCGTCCGACGTCTCGTCTTCGCCGTTCTTTTCCAAGACGCATTCAGCGCGGTCTTCAGTATCTTCTTATGGTGAAGCTTTGACTGGGTCTTCGGTGCTCGATCGACATATCATTACGCCGCTCGAACAGTTGCGGTTAGGTGACGGCCACGGGCAGTGCGGCGAGCTGAACACGTCAACGTAGCAGTGGCGGTGCCACTGGTGCTACGATCTTTTGTACCTGCCTGTCTGGGAAGGGGTGGAGGAGGATCGTGATGATCCTGAACCATCTCCTTTACCGTCATCTTCTGCCCATCGACAGACGTGTTCTGGGGAATTGCCTTCGTCCTCGCCTGGGTCGTGGAGAGCCTCTTCGTTTTCTCCATCTGCTTCTGGAAGCCCAAATGTGCATCATACGCCTTATCGTCATCAAACGCACGGACTATCGTCCTTGTCGCCGCCCCCACCACGAATATCGTCGAGGAGCTCGGTACGTGGAGCGGGTGGGAGCGTGACAAGTTTGCCGTCATCAT
This sequence comes from Leccinum olivaceoglutinosum, assembly GCA_038091795.1. Lineage (NCBI taxonomy): Eukaryota > Fungi > Basidiomycota > Agaricomycetes > Boletales > Boletaceae > Leccinum > Leccinum olivaceoglutinosum. Next base: position 25,080 of record JBBPPD010000005.1, on the reverse strand, counting down.
CGTCGTCATCGACCTGTCTCCGTCGCATTCGCATTTACATTCACGTTCGGTTAAACAGGATGGAGGTGTGCGGCAGATGGAGCGGATGCCGAGCGCGCAGAGCAATATGACTGCGCGAGGTGAAGATTCCATGACCGAACGTGGACGATTGCGATTGCGCGTGTCAGAGCGAGGCAGAGAGCAAGACGAAGCCCGCTCGTCGCCATGCACGACGACGGGTACGCAGTTTACGTTCCGAGAGCTTCCGCCAGACGGACTAGCACGACGACCTCAACTGAGCGAGCAAGAAAAGGTGGACATTTGGGACGACTAGTTGGCACGGAGCGATCAGGCGGGCGGGACCTTGCACATTTATGGTGGCGCGCCCGAGTCGATGTCGGATAGTCTGAGGTTTTCGACGTGTTCGGAGGCCTGATTGGCTGATGGTGTTTTGATTTGCTCGTTTGTGTTGTTTGACGACATGCCTCTCTTTTTTTATCCCTCTTGCTCGATATATACCCTCACCCCCTCTGTCTTCACATCTAGTCTGCTTCCCTCTGGGCACACACATCATATTCATCACCCCACCGACCATTGTCATTCATTTATCGCCTTTGAGCTATGACGACAATCCTTTCTTCTTTACCCCTCTTGCTTTTTTGTACTCATACACACCACATTTGACGTATCTGTTTTCCCGCTCAGGTAACATTTTCTCTCCCTTGATCGTCCTTCCTTCAGTAACATTCTATACGTATGCTTATTATTTCGAAGAAAAAAGGTAGACCTCTTGATCGAGGTTGCGGTATTTAGTAATCATTCCTTCTGTTTGTCTTCTTTATTTCTCTTTCGTTTCTTTTTATCTGGGTTTAACAGTCGCAGTCAGGGTATGTTGTGTGCTGGTGCATATGTGAGATACATAGTTTTGGCAGGAATCTCGTTTGACGCGACCGTCACGCGATGATGATGCTATCGATTGTCACGCTCATCCAGCCCGTGACAAATATTCAATCTCCTTCTCGGCATCTTGTGTGGGTTCACCTGTGCTGAGAATGAGTGGATAAAAATCATGATAATTTAGTCGTTGTTGTCAAGTTGTTGTTGATCGATGATCGATGATTTGTAGCAGCGTCACGAGTTGGAAGGAACCTGTTTACGTAAATATTTTTATGCCCTCGGCAACTTGCAACTAACAGAAAGAACAACTTGCTTCAAGGGTGCGTTACGCGAAAATCCTGCTTGGCACTTCCCTCTGACTACAGCTAGCATTCGTTCCTTGACACGGCACACGCACAATTATACCATAGTTACACAACGATCGCACACACACACGCACTACTCGAACTTACACTCCCACGCTGACTGCCCTCATCCGTGCGAGACGCAATCATCCATCGGCGAGGACTGTGATACACGAAGAGAAATTCTTCCTTGCTGTGGGTCAGGCAAACGCGAGAGGCGAAAGCGAACTTTTCTCGGTTGGCAGCGAGCTGGCTATCATCGCTGAGCGCATTCAAGGTTCTCGCCACGTTCACGCGCCTTGATGGTCCCGAATCGAGTGTGTCGCAAGTCTCGAAGGAGCTGAAGGCGAGCGAGTGGGTTCACTTTACCTGCCACGGTATCCCAAACAGGAAGCAACCCTTTGACTCCACGTTTGGTCTCTACGACGGCCGGTTTACCGTGGAACGGATGGATGCGAGTTAGAGAATGCGGAGTTTGCCTACAATCTTACAGACATAAATCTATCAATCAAATGTACGGCGCTCCTCTTCATTCCGGAATTGGGATTCGTTGTATTCCTTGCTGCCGCCGAGAGTAAGTGGCTCTATGCTGCATCATTTACGCGACAAAATGATTATTCCCAATAGTTGTGATGATTCTGCGTCTTTATGCATTGTATGGTCAATCCAAGATCGTTTTCGGTATACTTGTTGTGTTGTATACAGCTACGCTTTCTCTTTTCGTTGCTTCCGTGGCTACCTACGATCAGCCTGATTCCCTGATAAGTTCGCATTGACTGTTTTCATGCAAGTGCTTATCCTCACTCCCTCCTTCATAGTGACGGTCTCTCAAGTTCTGGATATGTCTTTTTGCGACCCAACATTCACCGCCCCCCTTGGGATTGCCTCATATAAGAATATCATACGGGTCACTCTCGCTGCCCTCATGTTTGTTCTTGCTGTTGCCCGATTATGCATGGAATCGTTTCAAACATACAGGGCGACTGGGCAATGGAAAGTGAACCAATATATCAACCTTCTCGTCAAGGAGGGTGTCCTTTACTTCTTTGCGTACGTCTATATATGTTCACGCTTGATACGAACCATAAACTAATTTCTTGTAATACAGACACTTAGTGTACACCATCAACTTCGGTGAGAGCGTGTTTGGGACGGTCATGGCCGTGATCTCCTTCATATTGCCCTACGTCCTCTCCCCTCGGTTCATTGTGAGCGTGCGAGAAATGCACCTCCGAAGCCTCTTCATAGTCAACAGCAGGTGGGATGGAGCAATCGACACTGGCTTTGGTCTGTCGCAGGGTCGGCTATCTCGATTTTTGGAGGCTTCGAATTTGGTCGAAGTGGAAGATTCAGGGATTCTTGCTAGGAATAACTCACATAGAGAGGTAGAGATGACGTGACGGCGTTGTGAGAAAGCAACGCCAGCTGAAAAATTTCGACGAAGATCTCATATTGGATCTTGTAGATAACACGATACTATACTCGCGAGATACCTCACACGACATGTCATTCGGCGGAGGAGGCTCGATCTTGCGGTTCCAGTAAGTCGGGCGGAGCACTTCAGACCAAGGCACAAGGTGATGAAACGCATGCACGTGATGATCGCTCGTTCTGTTTGCACTGAGAGGACTTGCGCGCATCTCTCCAACAATTTGATATATTGGCTCAACTTTCTGCAGAATGGAATTTACGTGGTACACGACTTTCAAATATGCACCGGCTCGCGCGAATTCAAGTCAGAGAATCGAGTGCCACTTGCCATTTTCCAAAACGGATAATAAAGCATCTTTCAAGTTGTTTATCCCACTGACTGGTCCGATAGTCGGAGGGCCGCCATCCTTTAGGCACCTCGTTATCCCCGAATTCGCTTCGCATGAAGGTCATGCAAGCCTGGAATCCAACCTCGGCGACCCCAATGACATGCTTACGATTCAGTACCTGCGACCCGAATTTCGAGGAACGATAGTAGACTGACTTCTCGGTACCTCCCGGATTTGAAGTCGACGAGCTTCGAGTCCAGGATCCAGTTTACTTTCCACTCGTTTACTCCCTTTCAACGAGTCCCATAAAATTCAACGTGCCTTCGAAAGGACACTTGTGTCTGATGCGTACGTAGCCTTTCCTTTTTCAAGGTTGAAGTTGATACATCGTGCGTAGCTGTCTCCAAGTCATTCCGATCCTTACATTCGAACAGGCTCCGTGACGGTAATATCACTATTTATCCTGTTGCCAGACGACCGGCTAAGCAGAAAAATACAATACCCCTGATGCCCATTAGTTCCCCTGACTAGATCAAGTTGAATTTCCGCGTTGCTCTCAGGCTCATCGTCCGGACTACTTCTACCCTGTGCAAATGCGATCACAGAGACGGAGGTAGCCATGTTCCTGCCGCTAGAAGAGACCCCAAACCACTGTCTATCCTTTCACTGAGACCACCACTGTCATACAGTTGAGCACGAATCGAGGCATGACGGGATACATGGTCATGACCAATTCATAAATAGTATCTATATCGACTGACAGAATGGTGCAAGCAATGTCCCTGGTCGGCATCGCCAGTCACCAAGACTGCAAAACGTTTTTGCGCAGTTACATCTACAATGCGGACCAAACCGTTGAGGATAGCAGGGCTCCGTCACCTCTCTCGATCGAGATGAAGCCTGAGGCCTGAGGCCTCAGACTCGAGCGATTTGGTCACTAGAGTCGGCGGATCGTCTTGTCTCGCCTCGCATACTTGAACGTTGTGCCGTCGTGGATAATTTTTGCGAGGGATTGCCACTGGCTATGAACAATTAACTCCAACATAGTTTGACCCAGATTTCTGTGTCACCTGCGGAATCGGCGGTCAAAAACTGAGTATGGGCATATGCCTTGCAATTAGTACTTACCTTGAGTATGCTATTCGTCCCTGGAACATCGCGTGAAAGTGCTGCGTGCGTACAATGCAAACGAGAACCACCGAGTTGTGGATGCTAATGAGTTGTATAATGGGACTCTGCTTTCTCGAGGATGGTCGCCGTGGGACTAGTCATGGATCCATGGACTGACTATTCTCGTCGGAAATTCGATTTGATGAAGAATATCAATTATATCCATGTTCCCCCCGGAGTCTGTGTTGTGCACGTCAAGAGACGTCGTGACCTCACCTGAGAACATTACCGTAAGTATTCCGAAAGCGCGTCACGAGTGTCGGTGATTTGCGAGGACGAAGGCGGGAGAGGGGTCGGTAAGCAAGCGAGATGGTGCCTCCGTATGGGTGCACAGGAGGGGTGATGTAGGCGAGGAAGGACAAACGAGGGAGGTAACGGCAGTCGTCGCACGCCGTCTTGAATGGGGCGACGGATGACACCACCGTCCTCCGAGTCGACGCGACGATTAGGTAAGTTCAAGCGTACCTCGGAGTCACTGCCAGACAACTCTCAAACTACATCTACGACACACTGTCTGCACCCATACCATCCCTCGCTCACCCTTCGTCTATTCCTCCTCGCCACTCAAATCGCCTCCGAATGCGGCTCTGTGTTCGAAGACCGGGCGTACGACCTGTATGTCCAAGCGTTTCAGTGTACGAAGACTCGATTTCAGACAGCCGAGCAGAGCTGTCCGTTGATTATTGGAACGTCACAGGGCGCAAAGGTGTTCGAGGTGGACGCGTATGATACGTTGAGGAAGGGGAAGGGGAAGGCAAGGATAGGGAGGGTGCGGCCAAGGCGGTGAGTATCGGTCTGCGCTATCGATCGTGACTGACGGGTTGTCGGCAGTACTCGCACCAAGACAGCAAACGCGTATTGGAACGTTTGCAAAAGTCATTGCGGATCGGGCATTCGGCGACGGAGGGGATCGTCACTGTTCAGATATACTGTGACACGCTGGATCAATATCTGTATTACTTTGATCGTGGGGCACTTTCTGTGTGTCCATCTTCTCTCTAGATTCTCTCAATGCTGACGAGCTTCCGATACTGTCGCAGGTCGCCCCAAAATCCATCGTCTCCCTTGTGGAACTCATCACAACCTCCATCGACACCATCACCTCACCGTCTCCGGACATGATGCAGCGACATCTCCGGAACACGCTCAAGTATATTCTTTCGAAGAAGACGTCGCAGAATCCGGGGCGGTATGACGAGGTGGGATCGTTGAGGCGTTTTTGAAGATGGGGATCACGCGGTAGCGGTTGCTGGGTGCGTATAGAGAGTGGAGTCGATTTCGATCTGTTGATCTTTTTGTCGTCGTTTTAGCCAAGGCCCTTTTGAACTGATTAACGTCAAAGCACTGTGAGTTCTTCCTTGCCATGATATACCTTGGGCTGTGCAAACTAAAAATACGGAAAACGGTCGGCCGCCACGGCCCAAGTCAATGCGGCGAAGTCGCCAACATTCTCACATTTTTCTTTCCACTGTCCAGTGCCTGCCCCCTCACCGTCCCAACCTTCACTGAAACAAGATGGAATCACAAGGTGCTTATTAACCGTTTTGTCTGCGAGAACAACCTCAGTGAAATGACATTCGCATCAGCCAAAAAGGGGTCCGAGCCTCCTTACACCGAGCATGAGAAAAGCGGCCGGAGGGACTCCATTGGAGAGGAGATTGTTTCAGTTGAGCAATACTTGCACGAGCGGAGTCAGCCTTCGCCAATTTTGAGCAAGAGGACGGGACGGACCACATCGAGGCAATCGTCCTTGATCGCCTAGGACTGGACCGTTGGCCACCCGGGCACGACGAACGATGGAGCTCACTAAATCAGCTTGCCACTCATCTCCAGGATCGTTACAACCATCTGGGAGCGGTGGAGGACATTGAGGAAGCAGTTATCTATGGCAGAGAGGCAGGGCACCCAAATAGATCAACGTCGTTTAACAATCTCGCCAGCAATCTCTGCACACGTTATAAGCGACTTGGAGATGTGACGGACCTCGATGAGGCCATCATCCTCGGCAGACAGGCCCTGGACCTTCGCCCGTCAGGGCACCCGCATCGATCGTCGTCATTGAACAATGTCGCACTCTATGTCTGCACTCGTTACGACCGGCTTGGGGATATGACGGACCTCAATGAGGCCATCATCCTCGCGAGACACGGTCTCGACCTTTGCCCGTCAGGTCACCCGCATCGATCAACTTCGTTGAACAATGTCGCAGGCTACCTCTGCAATCGTTACGAGCTGCTTGAAGATGTGACGGACCTCAATGAGGCCATCATCTTCGGTAGACAGGCCCTCGACCTTCGCCCGTCAGGGCACTCCCATCGATCAACGTCGTTAAACAATGTTGCACGCTATCTCTCCAATCGTTATAACCGGCTTGGACATATGACGGACCTCAATGAGGCCATCATCCTAAACAGACAAGCCGTCGACCTTCGCCCGCCAGGCCACCCGCGTCGATCAACGTCGTTGAGCAATGTCGCAACCGATCTATGCGATCGTGGAGAAATGACGGACCTCAAGGAGGCCATCATCCTCGCCAGACAAGCCCTCGACCTTTGCCTACTTCGCCATCCTGACCGATCACGGTCACTGCGTAAACTTGCACATTGTCTCCGTGTTCACTTCACCCAGTCGAACGAGTTGAAGGGCAGAGGCGATCTGTTCGGCCTCTACACCGAGTTGTCAGATATCTCTAAAACACTCTCACTAGACGATCTCTCTGCAGCGAAGCAATGGATCACCGATGCTGAGCATTTCCACCATCCCACAGCCCTACTCGCATACCAAACATCTCTTCGACTACTTGTTCAGCATCTCGCCACTTTGCCATCCCTACCCAACAATCTCCACATTTTCAAGGACCTTACATCATCCCTCGCAATCGATTCCTTTTCCGCTTGCCTCCGTGCTCACCGTGCAAAAACTGCGGTCGAGCTTCTCGAACAAGGTCGCGGTGTATTCTGGAACCAGATTGCTCGTCTCCGTTCCCCTCTTGAAGATGTCATCGCGTCGGGCCAGGAAGGACAGTCCCTTGCAGACCAGTTTACTCGACTCTCATCAGAAATACAATTCATTCACAAGGTCCAGATCAGTACACCAAGCTGTGCGGTCTTAATGTTGATCTGCAATCTGCAATCACACATATTCGCAAATTACCCGGTCTTGCTCGATTCCTTCTCCCCTCTTCATTCTCCGAACTCCAGCATGCTGCCAGTGGGGGACCTGTGGTCATCGTGAATGCTAGCAAGTATACGTGCGATGCACTCGTCGTCTTTTTTGACAGAGATCCGGTTCACATCCCATTGAAAATCACGAAATCCCGAGTTCAGGACCTGTCATCGGAGCTCCGATCTCTGACATTGCGTGCCAAAATAATGGACGTGAAGAATGATCTTGATCGCTTCCTGCGTGACCTCTGGGATGGGGTTGTGTCCCCCATTGTAGACTTACTGCAGACGACAGTTCCACCTCGCTCACGCATCTGGTGGCGCCCAACTGCCGAGTTCTCTCTTCTACCGTTGCATGCTGCCGGTCCATATCGGCGGGGCCAACCCAATCTCTCTCATCTGTACATTTCCTCTTACACTCGCACTCTCTCTGCCCTTATTCGTGCTAGGCGGAATGACCTATTGGCGAAATCCTCGATACATGAGAATTGCTTTCTCGCCGTAGGTCAAGCCACCGGCAATGGCCAGAGTAAACTCCTTTCTGTTGGCAGCGAACTGGGAATCGTCGCTGAGTGTATGCAGGGTCTCGCGAAGCTCACGCGCCTTGGAGGTTCGGAATCGAGTGTATCTAGGGTCTCGGAGGAACTCAAGAAGAACGAATGGGTTCACTTTGCTTGTCACGGTATTCCAAACGAGAAAAACCCGTTTGAATCTGCTTTCGCCCTCCACGATGGTCCGTTCACGATCGAACGCATTATGGGATGCGAGTTGGAGCACCCGGAGTTTGCCTACCTATCTACGTGTCACACCACGGTTGGATACAAGGAGGGTCCAGACGAGGTAATCCACTTGGCGTCGGCGATGCAGTTTGCAGGGTTCCGGTCAGTGGTTGGGACGATGTGGGCGGTGGACGACGCACATACGAACACGAACACGACCAAATTTTACGAGAATATGTTGGATGGATGTGGTCGGCTGGATCACACTCAGGCGGCGTTGGCGCTGCAGAGGACGATGAACTCATTGGCTGGTATTGTTCCGCTTGATCAGCGCATTCTCTATGTACATATCGGTGCCTAGTCCATGTTATCGTATGTATTTGATGTGTCTCTTCGCATACATTTGCTATTTGTGATTAGTATTGAACGTGTTAATGAGTCGGGTGATGTGGACGACTGGTTTTTTGAACAGTCTGACGATCCTGGGCTTCGCGAGCGGCGTTCAGAGTAGCATTCGTGTATGTGAGAGAAGGTGTGGGGCCATCGTAAATGTCTCGCCCCCATCGGGCGCGCCTCTCTGATTGTGACGGTCAGGTCGGGGAGGCGGGATCGAGGCGTCCAGATGTTTGTGTACTTGGTTCCTGTGTTCGCCGTCGTGGGAGGGCAACTAGATGTACCTCCTTGTGCATGCGTGTCGTGGGTGAGGGTAGGCGAGCAAGCGCGTCACGAGCGTCGGTGATTTGCGAGGACGAAGGCGGGAGAGGGCGAGAGCGGGCGGGTCAGTGAGCAAGCGAAGTGGTGCGTGCGCCCGCACGTCTGTATGGACCCACAGGAGGGGTGATGTAGGGAAGGCGGGGACGAGGGCAAACGAGGTAACGACGTACGGCGACCGTCGTATACTCTCGTTCTACCGAGAGCACACGGCAGTCGTCGCACGCCGTCTTGGATGCGGCGAGGGAGGTGATGCCACGGACGACTGTGGCAAGGATAGTCGCCATACGCAGTCCTCGACGCGTTGAGGTGATGATGGACGAGGTGGGAGAACGAGGGAGGGCGGGAGGGCGGGACAGGAAGACGGCGGAGTGACGGTGGGTCCGTCACGAACAAGGGCGAACGACTCGACGTGGCGAGAGTGAATAATGTTGTCTATGCGTGTCGAGCTCAGTTTACCTAGTGAGGGTAGTGAGAGGCATCAATACACAAAGGTGGACGAGAGCAAGAACTCTCACGCATAGACTGAATCTTTGCGCAGCTCACCCGAATGACAACGGCGACAACCATCACCACCACCACCGTCGTCGAAGACGGAAAACTGCTCAGCGAGTCCCTGGAAACCGTAAATATTCAGGTCGGCCAGATGGAGCGTCATCTCATGCGTCTCACCGCGTCATTCGAGTCGGCGGCGGCACCGAATTTGCCCTCGGAGCCATCATCGCTGACGACCTTCTTGTTGGACAACGACAAGATCATGGACGCGCTCAAGAGCGCCAGTCTCATGGCCGCCGAACTGCACACGTCGACGTCGTTACGAACTCTGTAAGTGCACGCGTCAAGCTCTCTCGACTCATTCAACCTCTAACCCACAGGTGTCGCAAGACATGGCCATGTTTGACACCCTCCGACATTTCTCAAACTACCTTTACGACACACATACATCTCGCACATGTCTACGAACTAGTTCAGTACGAAACATCGTCTCTACCTCGTCAACTGCCCGTCGGGACCAATTCCGGGTGCACCGGTGAGCCCTCGCGCATTGCGTCATCCTTATACGTTCCCTACGCTCATCACTTCGAGCGTCAAGCTCTTTCGGCGGTGCAAGATTCGTGAATATTTGGTGAGATTGCAATTTCTCATGCTCAGTATTTTTAACCTCGACAGCGAGCAGGAAGACGACTAGAAATCGAAAATGACCACATCCTCAAGTTCGTGCGCGAATGCACCTCCATCCTCGCGACACTCTCCCTCCCTCGCCCTCCGTCTATTCCTTCCTCGTCGCCAAAATCGCCTCCGAGGCTCCGGGTTCGAAGTCCTTCGCGTACGACCTGTGTGTCCAAGCGTTTTCCGTGTAGGAAGACTCGATTTCGTAGAGCCGAGGCGATCACGTTGATCTCATATCATTGTCACGCGTCGTCTCGAGGAGCTCTCCAGAGAAAAGTCGCGACTGGAGAATCTGCACAGTGGCGCTCAAATCAAGATTGGCGAGTTGGAGACCGGTCGTCTTGAGCTGGAACAGCGATTTGGCGAGGCGAGCAGAAAGGTCGATTCTCGGCAGTCTGGTAGGTCCTCATTTCGTGTGGAAACGGAACTTCGTCGTGACGTGACGACAGAGATCAAACGGTTGGCCTCGGACTTGGGGTCAGCACAACGGGAAGTTCTCAGCGCGCGGGATCGTTCGGAAAAGGTCGAATCAGAACTCTCTGCAGCTCGTAGTCAGATAGAGGGACTACGCGCGAGTGCTGCTTCGGACTCTAAACGATGGCAAGAACAGGATCAGAGCCGCCAACAAACTATTTCTCTTCTGGTCTCGGAGAAGGCTTCTCTAATAGCCTCTGTTCAGCGGCTGGAAGAGGTCGAGATAGGTATAGTTGCTACTATTCATGTGGTCTGGACGTCGTTCAAGCCCTCTTCATTTAGAACTGCAGGAGAGGGAAACTTTGTTTCTTGCAGAGCAGACAAAGGCTACGAACCTGGCCAACAGTGTCCAAGAATTCGAAATCACTACTTCGAGGCAAAGAAACGAACTCGAGGAGACTCTTGCTCGGGAGAGGGAATTGCTGGAACGCGTTCGAGACCATGTACGTGTTCTATTTCACTTCTCGGGCGGAAACGGTGGTCTCATCGTCCATGTAGGAGCGCGAGATCCAACTTAGGAAAGCTGAACTCGAGGAAGTGCAAGGAGCGTCAACCCAACACCAGCAACGAGTCCGCGAGCTGGAGGAGCAGATCGAGAGTGACGACAGGGCAGATAAACTTGAGGTCTCTCTGAAGAACACTCAAGACCGTGCAGACGAACTTGAATTTCAGCTCAGCAAAGTACAACAGGCACGTTCTCTCGACGCTTGTCCTCTTCTCAGTATTGATACCATTTTCCAGTTGCACGCGACCGTCAAGGGCGAGAGGGACAACTTAGAATCGCAGCTTCGCTCAATGACCCAGAGCGAGGCGGATTGGAATGCCCGACACGCCAGCCTTGAAACTCAAAATTCTGTATTACAAGGCCATCTGCAGACAGCCAACAACAGCCGTGACGCTCTGCTGGAAGAGCGCGCCTCGCTACAGTTGCAGGTCGAGTTCAATCAGAGCGCAGTCAAGCAGCTTCAGCAGAAACTCGGGGAGCTCGCTTCCGAAGTGACCTCGAGCGACCGAACTCTGCAGAACGTCCAAGGCGAACTCCGCTCCGCTCTTCGTCTTGCAGATGAGTCCGAGAAGACGCAAAAGGACTTACAGGCGGAAGGGACGAGGCTGATGCAGTCTCTGGAAGAGATGCAACCCAAGATTGTCGAATTGACTTCAGTCAAGCTCGAGCTGATGGAGCAAATAGAGAGGATAGAGCACGAAAAGAGGTCCCGCGATACCCTCATCTCCAAACTTGAGATGGCGCTCAACGAAGGGACGGAACGGGAAGCTGAAGCGGCGAAACTGCGGAAAGAGTCTGACGTGCTTCGGGAGAGAGACAACCACTCGCTGCAGCAGAGCGTCGCGGAACTTCAACGGGGCTACTCTTTGCTCGAGGCTGAGCTCCAGACTGCACAAGCGACGACGAAGACGTTGGAAACCGAGCGTGCGCGGATGCGGCAGACCGAGGTGCGCCAACCGGATCTGAGCAACCGGATGAACGCCGAGGCACGGCGCCGGGAAGAGGAAATCACATTGGGACGTTGCAGGGCGCAAAGGTGTTGGAAGTGGATGGGTATGACATGTTGATTACCAAGGCTGCGTTGCATGGAGAAGTCGCATCAGGCGACTGTAGTGCATGCTGCAAGTCATTTGTGATGGCAGGAGGCGGCGGTGGGGGTGGAAGGAGAGGGGGAGGGAGGGGCAAGGGAAGGAAGGGCAAGGATAAGGATAAAGAGGAGTGCCAATGCGGTGAGTATCGTGTTGTGCGTTCGCGTTGTCGATCGTGACTGACGGTTTGTCTGCAGGACAGCAAATGGGTGCTGGAATTTTTGCAAAAGTCGTCACGGATCGCGCATTCGACAACGGAGGAGATCATCACTCGATCAGTATCTGTATTACTTTGATCGCGAGGCACTTGCTGTGCGTATCTCTTCTCTCCTTTGTTGGTGACGCTGACGAGTTTTCGACAACGTCACAGGTCGCCCCAAAATTCATCGTCTCGCTCGTAGAGCTCGTCACTTCTTCAATCGACACCATTACCTCTCCCTCGTCCCCAGCTTCGCACTTGCACCCCTCGCAACGAACGGAAGGGGTGGCGTCCCCAGACATGATACAGTGACATTTCCAGAACACACTCAAGTATATACATTCTAAGAAGACGTCTGAGAATCCGGGCCGGTACATATGAGAGCTGGAAGTCGTTGGGGCGTTTTTGAAGATGGGGATCGGTTGCTGGGTACGTATAGAGGGTGCAGTCGATTTCGATCTGTTACTAATACCGTTTCTTTTTGTTGTCGTTTTAGTCAAGGCCCTTTTAAACGGATATGAGGTCAAAGTGCTGCGAGGAGTCCTTCCTTGCCAGGTCTTACCTTCGGCGGTGCGAACAGCCTCCTGGCAGTACTCACTCAATGACGCTGCTGTGCAAACGAAAAATGCGGAAAACACAAGGCCACCCCAAGTCATTGCGGCAAAGTCGCCAAGATTCTCACTTTCTCCTTCCCACTGTCCAGTGCTTCCCATCACCGTCCCAACCTTCACTGAAACAAGATGGAATCACAAGGTGCTTCAAGTTATCAACTGTATTTGTCAGCGAACACGACCTCACAGTTGACAAAAAGGGGCCCGAGCCTCCTTACACCGAGCATGAGAAAGGGGGACGGAGGGACTCGATTGGAGAGGCGACCGTTTCAGTCGATCAGATGCTTGCACAAGCGAAGTCAACATTCGCCAAGTTTGAGCAAGGAGACGGGACGGGCCACATTAGCGAGGCAATCGTTCTTGATCGCCAAGCACTGGAGCGTTTCCCACACGGTCACGACGAACGATGGAGCTCACTACATCAGCTTTCCAATCATCTATGGGGTCGTTACAACCATCTGGGAGCGGTGGAGGAATTATCTATGGCAGAGAGGCACTGGAGCTTTGCCCAGCAAGGCACCCAAATAGATCAACGTCGTTTAGCAATCTCGCAAGCAATCTCTGCACACGTTATAAGCGACTTGGCGATGTGACGGACCTCAATGAGGCCATCATCCTCGGCAGACAGGCCCTGGACCTTCGCCCGTCAGGGCACCCGCATCGATCGTCGTCGTTGAACAATGTCGCACTCTATGTCTGCACTCGTTACGACCGGCTTGGGGATATGACGGACCTCAATGGTCACTCTCACGCATAGACTGAAACACTGCGCAGCCGAGTCAACGACAACGGCGACAACCACCGTCGTCGTCGAAGGAAAACTCCTCAGCGAGTCCCTGGAAAACGTAAAGATTCAGGTCGACCAGATGAAGCGTCGTCTCACCACGGTGGCCCCTGACGCACCCGTCAAGGGAATCAGTACTGAACGCTCTTCTGCGACATGCCCGTCGGGAGTCGGGACCGAATCTGGGTGACCGTCGTGCGTTTGCTGACTCAGCTTAGTGACTCGATCGCAGAAATAAACAAGCTCTGGGATCGTCTCCAGCAATACACTAAGTCACTCGCACGACAGCGAGAAACGCGAGATGGAACGTCGCGTACTCTGCATCCTCGTCGGCACCAACCTCGTCCGACTCTCCCAATTCGACGGCGTGAATCTGGAGGTGTTCTAGAACTTGAGCATACTCCGAAGTAAATCGTCAATTGCAAGTCGGACGTCACCTCACATGAGTATTTGATGGAAGTGGTCATCCAGGTGAGTATTCACGTATATATATTGTCCTGAAATTGATCAACGACCCTACAGGAGTCTAGCTCCATTCGCTCCGACTATTTCTATCCGAAACCGCTCAGCTACACGTCAAACTTATCGCATCGCATTCATCGAAAGATTCGCGGCCTACCCCGTGCGCGAGGCCGAGAGCGAAGACCAAAAAGACTAACAAACAGGAAGAGGCGCTCCTAACACATCAACTTTTTCCCATGCGCCGTTCGATCGCGAAGAGCGTCGTCTCCAGAGTGCTCAAGAACGAGACCGTGGTCGAGACCCCCGGGGACGTGGATGGAGTCTTGGATCTGTCATGTGTTGATCAAGGGTCGGACCGATGCTTCTGCCGTCGGTGGTGGGCCGGTGAAGGACGTGAAGGAGATACGGAGACAAGGTCCATATGTGGTGGAGAAGGAGGATACGGCGGAGGAGCAGGGATGGGTAGCGCGGATGGTGCATCTGTTTAGGGCTGAGTCGTTGGGAATGCAGTCTGAGGTGGGTCTCCAGATTTCTTGGGTCGAGAGTGTCTCAGAGAACTGACTCGCGCACCGCACTCGTCAGCGGTTGCAAACCACACGTCTGTACATTGAGGCTGGAGGTGAACGGATGCGGTATACGTTCTCTGCGTTCATCACTTCAAGCATCGAGCTCTGTCGGCGGTACAAGATTCGGTGAGATCGTACTTTCTTATGCTCATTATTTTTACATAACCTCGACTCGGACAACAAATAGGAAGACGACTGGCAATCGAAAGCGATCACCATTCTCAAGTTCGTGCGGGAATGCACCTCCATCCTCGCGACACAATTCGACTCTCCCTCGCCCACCCTCTATCTATTCCTTCCCGCCGCTCAAATCGCTTCCAATGTGGCTCCGGGTTCGAAGACCTGGCGTACGACCTGTACGTCCAAGCCTTTTCGGTGTACGAAGACTCGATCTCAGAGAGCCGAACACAGTTGGCTGCGATCACGTTGATCATTGGAACGTTACAGGGCGTAAAGGTGTTCGAGGTGGACGGATATGACACGTTGATCACCAAAGCTGCGTTGCCCGGGGCCAAGTTACTGAAGAAGCCACATCAGGCGACGGCGGTGCATGCTGCAAGTCATTTGTGGTGGCAGGAGGCAGCGGTGGAGGTGGAAGGAGAGGGGGGGGGAAGGAAAAGGAGGATGGGGAGGGTTCCAAGGCAGTGAGTAACACTCTGTGCTATAGATCATGACTGACGGTGTCGGTAGTACCGACACCAGGACAGAAAACAGGTGCTGGAATGCCTGCAAAAGTCGTTGCGGATCGCGCATTCGGTGACGGAGGAAATCGTCACTGTTCAGATATACTGTGACACGCTCAATCAGTATCTGTACTACTTTGATCGCGGGGCACTTGCTGTGCGTTTTTCTTCTCTCAACACCCTGTTGATGCTGACGAGTTTTTTATGACCCCACGGACCTGTTCTCAACGGCGACGGTCGCTTCAGGCTTGGGCTTGTTCGTCGCGGCCGGTCTGGGTGCCGTCTATGTGTATTATGCGAATACCTATACCCAGCTGAGTGGCGATGGCGGTCGTGGCAAGGACGATGGCAAGGAAAAGGGCGAGGGTGGGAATGGGAATGGGGGATACGGTGCGGGGAGAAACGACAACATTCGACCTTTCGTGCCAAATTCGCTGCCGCGGTGATCACACTTAATGCGTTGCTGGTGTTTATGGGAACCATGCTGGTTAGGATTGACATACGCTCAAGGATTCAAAGCTCGTAGTTTGGTTGAGTGCTCGATGCTGCAGAAGTGAGTAATGTCGGTTACATATGAGAGCTGATGGAGCTCACGTCAAGTCCAGACTTTCTTCTTTTGGGTGTTCATTTTCCTCTTGGCTAGCACGTATTGGCAGCTTGTGAGAGACTTGGCGAAGGTTGAGGGGGATAATATTATACACACCCTCAGGTAGGTTGTTGGAATGTCCTTCGTATACGTCTACTAACTTAGGACGAGTGAGACCTGCTCAATTGTGAGTACACGTTGCATATAAGACGTGCTGGGACTAAAGTTTGTGATCGATTAGCTACGGAGAAGGCGGCCAACCGGGCCCATGATGTGGAGGCTGAATACTGCTGCGACAGAGAAGCGCGTGACAGAACGAACGTTGCTCATTCAATCATTACCCTTCATGAAAGGGGTAAGAAGGTCAGAGAGATCAAGGCTATCGCTCAGGCGCAGCAAAACCTACAAGTTGCGGAGGATGTCAACGTATAGCCTCAACACGAAGCGCTATACCACCAATCGCTGGATTAAACGCAAGGAGCTGCAGCTGACTGAACGTGCGCTGAAATCGGTGATGATGGATCTCTTGGCTGTTGCTGTTCGTACCGCGAAGGAGAACGATCTGGAAAAGATCATAGCCAAGGACGGGGCCGCGAGGTTGCGAGCGTTGATAGCGAGCCTGCGTAAGTAATCGATCTGTGGTTTCGTTGTTATCATGGGGCTAAGTAAATCACTAATTCCATAACTGTTAGTGGAAATCACGGACAAGCTGGACGCAAACATCGCCGTGCTCTGCAAGGCTTTCAATGATCGTATTGTGTTTGTACTCGTACCCTTACTATCCGCGGCATCTCGACTTACGCGCGACCAGTTACCTCTATTCAGTTGCAGCTTTTTACCATTCAAGATGATCAATTGCCTCCCCCCGAGGCCGGTAATGGCAAGGAACGGCGAAATGGCACCTGTGTCCCGTCGAGAAATCCAGCACAACGTGATCGGTGAGTATACTCTACCCAAGCTGTGGAACCAAGATTCAGGCGCCTCGTTCGATATTTGCTGCACAGTCCTAGTCAATTCGAATTTGTCGTTATCTACCGTTGGTTTCGACTTGCCATTCGAAGGAAGAGCATGCTCGACGACTTGTCGAAGCTCCCTTGCTAAGAGATCACAAACTCACTCGCGAGTGAATCAGCCCATGCAGAGAAAACGATACTCTTGGCGCCAGGGTCTACGAGTCGGACGTGACATTAGGTATATCTTGTGTGCGCCTCGATAAGAACTCAGGAAGACGCAAGGCTGGAAGGCCAGAACAAAGGAACGATTCGATGCGAACATATCTCGCATCAAATAACTATGATTTGTGGTGCCGACATTTCCATTTCTCGATTGATTGCATGTTGACAGCGAAATATAAGGAGTAAGTGGCAATCGAGGACACTCTCGACGTGATTATGGTGGGTCTCGTGATACATCAATGAATTCGCCATCGTACTAAAACTTTGTATGCGGTTCCCACGGTGAGATCGCGGTGTCGATGTTTTGTCGCCAGCCTTCCGAGGCCCCTCCTTCAGCCCGCCCCAACTCCCACTCTCCCCCTGCGGAGCTCGACCAGTTCGTTCATAATATCATTCGCATCGTTGTCGTTGTCGCCTTCAATGACTAACTCGATCGGATTGCAGGTTCTACGCTCACGTTTCCGGCACATTCCCCATTCACGCGGGAACTACATACTCCGTCCGATATGGACACCGTTCAGATTCTCGGATTGAACCCCAGTCATGCCCTGGAACATCCGTGCCATTATTACTACGGATTGTTGATAGAGACGACCAGGTATGGTACGTACACTTTTCCTTTTTTTTGTTGTCGGACTCTGATCACTATAACACGGAGACAGGCAACATCGGACCCGAGAACTTCAAGATGATCTATCGACTCTTCGAACAGACTAAATTTGGATTTTCGGAGTTTTGTTCTGTTAGCTGCGATTGAGGTGGCGACCTGGGAACCTGATCGTCTTGACAGGTCACTTGCAACAGATGCTACTGGGGTATTTAGCGTACGTGATTTCTGTCCCCTGCTATTTGCGACGGAGATGACGGGTTTGATGTCTCCAACATCGTGATAATGACGATCGTGGTACCACCCGATCCGTGTGCTTCGGAGTCGGCGAAACATGGCACGAGCCTTGTAATACCCCTTCGATCTGGCTGGCAAGTTTGAACCGGAATCTTGTTAGAACACGATCGTGGTAAGTTTGAGCATTCCCGGGCGTTACCACATTTTGTAATCACTGCTTACTAAGTAATAAGGGCTCACTTTAAAGCCATTCGGAGCTCCGATCTATCCTACTTGTGACGTTGTCAAAAGAACATTTTCCAGTGGCACCAGTCGGAGCCTATCATTATGAACTTCAAGGAGCTTATTCTGGTTGAAAGTCCTATATTTTACTCAGACGCACACTCTATGAATTCGTTCAAGGCAAGCGACAGAGAATCGGGCAACCTGGAGCCTCCTGATTTGAAGCAATGGTTGAACAATGCTAGCGCTGCTTGGAGGGGTTTTACGGCCACCATATCCGTCTCGTTTCTTCCACACCCCGTCCCGGTTGAGTCAGAGTCAAGACGACTCGTCCCGAAAATTCTTACTTATTCCGCAGATTATCCAGAGCAGTATGCAGGTCCTTTCGTTTCATGGAGCATTTTACTGACTGGACTGATGGTTGGCCAACAGAATTTTATTTACGAATTCACGCAATCTAGGCACATTACCCAAAGATCGAGTGCACAACTTTGCGTTTCAAAGTGACATGTCGGGATGCCAACTCTTGCCCTGCAAGACCAAGGAAGAGCGCAAAAGGTCGTCAATGTGACATAGTAAGATCATATATGAACGACCGCACTACGCTAACACTCCGCAGGTTTGGCACTACTCAAGGTCCGAGGATGAGTCGTTGATTCCAACGAAGGTATGCGCTGTGGAACAAGACTTGCGAATGTCTCAGATACAGTAGAGATAGATTAGTATGTTGCTACGCTTCAAGTGATCTGATTGATATGCACTGCTGTCCCCAGCAGATTGGGCAGTCCGAGAGACATCCGGACCTTAGTAAGTTCCAGTCTCTCACATATTACGTATTTTGTAATCACGGATCGTCTCTCACGCTTAACTTCTACCGCACGCAAGACTCAAGTGCCTAGGACTTAGGAATCATGGGTCTGCTACAAGAATACGGTGCGAGTCACGGAGCTCAGACTGGAAGTGGACTCTCTTCTAGGACCTCAATTCCGCTACATGGCCAAGCTGAGACAAAAGTATCAAGTGGAGGCTTAAAATCATCATCGACCATTCTGTCAGCAGCAGAACGATCTTGGGCTCCTACCAAATCTTCTAGTAGATCAGAAGATGTCCCAATCATAACATACAATTTACATGTGCGTGAGGCCATGTACCAATCGGTATGCACTGTTTAGTTTCACCCGCACCTTTAATTCTGACGTCTACTACTTTCAATGCTGAAGTCATCCTTGACGGACCGACCTCTCTCACACCAGGAGATGGTCCAACGCTGGTTCCAGGCTCTGGCGAGGAGGGAAGCCGCAAGAAAGATGTTTGAAGAAGCACAACAGGAGTTCGATGACTATGCGAGCGACATCATCGAGGTCATTGGTCAACCCACCTACTCGCATTTTTTTGACTTGTATCACGCCGCTCTGACTTCCAATACTAGCACTCGCAAATAGGTTATATCAATTTCTTATGATAGACTTGCGCAGCACACTCACATCAACACCAGATCATCAAGTCAATTCACAAGTTGCATAAGCGCCGGCCTCCACTTTTCTTTTTCTTTTCTTTTTATGCCACAATTTATAAGTCGCAAGGCGTATACCTCCCTCAGTCGCTTTATATATGTTCTTGTTGTACTAGTAGTTGTTATTGGACCGGCGTACTAGCTTGCAGCCAGGTTGCATTTGATATGAAACGAATTGATATCCTTTTATTTATTTGTTTTTAAATTGGGCCGATGCTAGTCAATCAGGAGGCATAGAGCGCGGTAGGTTATAAAACAGGGAGCACTAACGTCCCGCCTACGCAGTAACTTAGGTCTTGACCACAACGTGTCCAGATCAGTAACTCGTTTCATTCGCTGACAAATTTCGTTCCTTTTCTGGCGTTTTCTTGGCTGGCACGACAACACCTCACCGCCCATTCCCCATTTGGTAGGTCTGTGAGCTCCTACTACCACATTTGGAAACATCTTGGACTCTGAGTGCGTCCAGCGGCTGAGCGCCCCTGCTCACCTGCTATAAAGGAGGCGCAGTTCTACTACTAGGTACGCATTCACTCGCACATTTCTGGTGCTCACATTATCTATTGCTCTCTCAACTTGACTTCCAATTTGATGTCTGCTCATTCTCAACACAGCTCCGTCAGTGAGGCAGCGAGTGGGCAGAAACGTGGTCGCCACAGTGCTCTAGAGTTAGGACCCCGGAAAAAGCCGTACGTCCATTCTTAGAACCCTCCTTCGTCACCTGACAAGTTACCGCAATTCAGAACGACCCAGGACCCCCTCGTGCATCACGGTCGACATTTCGGAAGAGCTCTGCATGCCTTCTGCAATGTTCAGACTCTTCTGACCAATGGTATTGTATTAATGTCAGAGGGCGAGAGTGATGACGAGGCGTTAGTGACCGTCGTGTACGTATTCCTACCCTACACGATTCTTCCATACTTCTGACAGGAATGTCAAACCAGCGAAAGAAAGGAGTATGTTATTTTCAAGGAGCTACTTCGGATGGTGACAGGATTAGAGGCGCGTCTCATGGCTTCATCCGAGGATGAGGTGATGTTGATCGGCGAGCTGGTGTGTGACTCATTTTTCGAAGCTTTTGTGATCACTCATCGTCCGTTATTGAGTAGATTCAGAAAGGCATCAACGGTGCCCGGGCTGACGACACGAAGGGTATGAAAGTCGCTATCATCGACTGGATTACACCCAAAGGCCAGTCTTTAACTCCACATATTCCCCGCAACGTCAAATCCGGACGAGGCTTCAACCACGAACGGACTGGAGCGCTCCTCTGCCCCGCTGGCCTTGATTGGGCAAACACCGAGTTAGTTGCGATGCTATTCGAATTGGCATTATCTGACGCCTCCAACAGAACTAGGTCGAAGCTTGTCAATGGTCAGATTCAGGTGGCCGGTGATCAATGGCCTATCTTCCTATACGCAAATTACACTTACGACCCTGAAGACCCGTGGAATGGGCTTTTGCGCAGCGGTCTTCTCGTTTCTGTGAGTAATAGTTAATTGATGTATCTTTCTCGCCATAACAGGTCCCACAGGCCTTCAAGCATATTTTTACGTCTCCGAGTTCAGTCGACCAGGAGCCCAAGGCCACTCGTTCAGGCAACGCGCGTATCCACGGTATGCGCGCTGTAACTAAAGCATCGATTGCTTATGTTGCCACGCAGGTTCGTTTGTGTTTCGTGGACAACGCGCCTGACGGACTCAACTATGTCGTTCATTCTCCAGACACGTTTCGCCCTTACATCTGCTCAGGTGTTTTCCCGCACTGACCTCGTGACTGACTCCGAGCGGTTTTATTCTAGCCTCGTAGATTTGCTGGGTGACCCTGAGGAAAAAGACGAGGTTGACCAGCTCTTGACGTGGTGGAACAGGTATTCTTCTTCGCGCGTTTTATTTTATCTTTGTTGCTGACTGCTAGGAACAGACAGGTATTCCCGCTGTACACGGATGTTGAGCGCTTGCCATCAAAAGACAGTGCTCTGGCCAGAATTCGTGAGAAGCGTGCCGAACAGAAAGAGAGGGCTGCGGCTGCGGCTGCGGCTGCGAGTTTGCCTTCCTCGTCTGCTTCGTTTTAGTTGTTACGTTCCCTGTCAATTAGAGTTTCACAAAATTAGAGTTTCACAATCCAATCTGGTTATGATGTCTTTCTCTACTACTATCAGACGAGTGTTACTGTACCGAGATGATGCTGAAGGCATACCGGCATCATATCAGCCATTATAATTTATAAAGTGGCAGTTCTGAGAACACCTTCAAGGGGTATCATACGGTCATGATCAAGATTTGAAAACTGATTGATCTGCTCATATCTACTCCATGGTGAAGATCCTGGTCAAGTGGCTCAAGCCTGGCAAATAAAATACAGATTGTGGCCTATGGTGGAGTTGATCAAATTAAACACAGTGCATCATGACTCACAATGCTGATACTGTGCATAATAAAATTTCATACATGTAGTCATTAGTGAATCATATGGTCAAGTATGACTGACTGACTAATCTATTCATATGTACTACATGATTCTGATCAAGCATGGCAAATAAATCAAGAATGGTAGCTTATGGTGGACTTGGTCAATATAGTCATACTGAGAATGCTGTATCATAGTATGCATAGTTTAATTTCACACTTGCAGTCATTTGAGAATTATGATCAAGCTTGACTCACTGACTTATATACTACAATAAACTGCCATTATCTGCCAAACAACTGCAGTCAGATACATCTGAGCATATACAGATGAGTCTTACAGTGCATGTAATGTGTACCAATCACTATAGCTCTTGACAAATATGGAAAAATAACCACAGCCAGACATATCTGGGCATAAACCAATGTATTATAGTACATGTAATGTGTGTCTATCACTGTCACTATTGATGAGCATGACCAAAGAAACACATTTAGACATATTTGAGCATATAATGATGTCTTGCAGTACATGTAATGTGTACCAATCACTATAGCTCTTGACAAATATGGAAAAATAACCACAGTCAGACATATCTGGGCATAAACCAATGTATTATAGTACATGTAATATGTGTCTATCACTGTCACTATTGATGAGCATGACAAAAGAAACACATTTAGACATATTTGAGCATATAATGATGTCTTACAGTACATGTGATGTGTATCAATTATTGAAGCCATTGGTGAAAATCATCAAACTGCCACAGTCAGACAAGTTCTGAGCATGCACAGATGGCTTAAAGAACATGTAATGTGTACCAATCATTGTAGCAAGTTTGGGTTAAAATGGTCAAACAACCACAGTCAGGCATATTTGAACATGTATCTAAAAGTGATGAAGAGTGACAATCATGTGCCTAGTCTCCCAGTGAATATTTAGCCTGATCTAGGGTTGTATCATAATGATGGATAAGAATGAACATGACATGCATGAAAATTATATATAAACCTTTGTCAGACTCTCATTGATTTCCTGATGCGGCTCTGCTAGCTGACCGGACCGAACCGAACCAATAGCCGGTCTCAGGTACCGGGAGTGACTGAATCATGAACCAAGCCAATGGAAGCCGTGACCGGTTCACGATTAGCCGAGCCGCGGCAACACTAGGTTGGGAGCGGCTTCGAGAGGGGGCGGCGCAACAGCGTGCGCAAGAAAATACTTCCAAAAATAGCTCAAAAAACAAACACGGCAAAACATTTCCTAATGGAGCGAAAAATTGCAGACAACAATTGCACCCTCCATAAACCTGGAACCCTAAAGGGTCCAGGAATATCTGATCTGTTAAATATCATGTAGAGACCAATATTTTATGTGCCTCAGAATATGTCAGAAAAGATAATTAGATATTATAAAGTTATCATAATTCACTCTACAGTCACCTAAAATATATTAGAAAGATAACTATATGACATAATATTACAAAGTATCTAATATTCTGACTGATAATATGATGGATAATCAAATATTATATGAATAAAATTCTGTATGTCCAAAAATAGATTAAACAATGAAACATTTGTGGCTTATAAAAAATAATTATCAGTCATGAAAGGTTTCATGATCTAATTTATTTTTCGATTTGCAGAGTTTATTCATATAATATTTGATTATATATCATATTATGAGTATCCTTGGAATATTAGATATTGTGTAACTCCAAAATATTATATCATATAGCTATCTTTCTGATATATTTTAGTTGACTGGATATTATCTGATTATCTTTTATGTTTTGAGGCACAAACTGTTTAACTGTTAGTACTAGTCACGAGTGACTAATTTGGAGAGCGGGTAATTAGACTTCGACCAAGCCTCGTTGTCGCTCCTTCCATCCAACCTCCGCCACGAACGAGGACGACGTTATGCGTCCACTCTCGCTCCACGTCTCTGCCCTCAGCGACGCCGAGTACAACTTGTACACGGCGTCGCTCGATGATCTTGCTACAGACTCCACGAACGGCAATTCAAACAGCAACATCCGACGTACCACTCACGTCCGCGACGACGCCCGCTACGAGCGCACATCCGTCGGCGTACGTGAAGCACGAGCATGGCTCCGTGGTAGATTCTCTGATCTCCCAGCGTCCGACATCGAGACTGTTAGTTTAGCCATCAACCGTTTCCCCATTCCGGCCAAACGGACTGACATCCCACTTTTCACAGATCCTCAAGCTATTCTGTCCCAACATGCTGTCTTCAGACATGCTCACAGGCGGCCAATTCTTTGCCGCCCTCCGCCTTGTCATGCATGCAGACTCGGGTAAAGGGATTGACCGTACGCTCGCGTTCATTCAGGGTGAGTCACTTTACAATGTGTTGGCCGTTCGATCGTATACCAACCCCTCTCCTCCTCTTCGTTTGTGTTACGCATACATACGATATCTAGCATTCCCGAGACCGGCCAAAGCCCCAGACCCCGCGCAACAGCTCTCCCCTCCCAAACGACCCGTCCAAGCACCTCCACCAGCCCACCCCGATCGTCAGAAACCGCCCCCACCACTCGTCTCGCCTTCAGAAACGAACCCATTCGCCCGTAGATCGGTGGAACACGCCACAGCGCCCACACCTGCGCCATCACTCCCTGCAGATCCCGATCCCCCTCCTCCGCCCGTGTTCCCCCAGAAGCGTCCGAGCAAGATCAGCCATAACCCATTTCTCGCTCGCGACAAGCCCGAGACGAGTACGGCCCCCACCAATGTTTCGAGTCAGGCCAGACTGCCCCCGCTACCTCCTCGCAAACCCGCGGTGCTCGCAGCTCCGTCCCGTAGAGCGTCGGAAGCCGTTCTCCCGACGTCCTCTTTGGTTCTCGTCAAGCCGACACATGTGATGAGCCCGCTCATGAGGCAGTCGCTCGAGGCGAGCAAACATGCCCAGTCGATGAAGCGCGCCGAGGAACAGCTCGATCGAGAAAGGGTCCTCCAGGTCCTCAAGAGTACTACCACTTCCACCGCCTCCACCTCCTCCGGCTCCTCCTCGAGC
>JBBPPD010000004.1:0-51135 GCA_038091795.1 Leccinum olivaceoglutinosum | reverse complement strand
AATAAAGCACTAGCGTAGTTCATAAGGGGCATTAGGCGACGATCAGGGGGGAGTATGGAGAGCGCGGTGTGAAAGTGCTTGATCGCCAGTTCGATATCCTTCTGCATGCCGAACTTGTCGTACCGGACGAGTAACGCGGTAGCAAATTGGACAACGAGTTGGCCCGCCCTGGATGTCCAGGAGGACGAAATTTCAAGACCGTGAGGCGGCACACATCGAGTGATCCAGATCAGCAATATCGCCGTGACGCATGGACAGTGCGTTGGCAAGGTTATCGAGTAGCTTGCTCTGCATGTCGTTAGATAGGTGTGCGGATGTCTTGGACAGCGTCAACGCAGAGCGGTAGTGAAAAATGCATAAGCTGAGGTCCGAAGATTTGCCCTGCGTTTCATAACGGGAGTGGAGGTCGTCGGCGAGATAGACGGGTGGGTCAAAATCCTGTAATACGATCTGTTTAGTCCAGATGCAACAACTTGACACTAGCCGCTCACGCTCATCTGATTAAACTATGTTCAGCATATATATGCTTTGGAGCAAGGTTCCAGCGGTGACCCCGTTGTGGGGGCAGAAGTGTAGTCTGGTGACCGACAGCTATTCGCACGCAGCGACACTCGGATGTCTGGCCCGGGAAGTAAAACTTGGTCACCGGTTGATATAATAAAATAGAAAGAAAAGCTGATTTGGGTCCTCACCTCTTTGGGCCACACTTGAATTCAACCACTTTGTGGGCGCAGACTGGAGCGTAAGGCTGAACGAGTAGCGTGCATAATTGTTCCCAATATTGAGCCTGTCACCATTAGCTTGATAGAACTCCCGCTGGCGGGAACGGGTTTATCGGGACCGAATACGCGATGAAGCGAACGAAGGTGGAGTGAGAACACGAGTTTATACTTGAGTGGTCTGAGCAGAGTTCCCATAGTACGAGATGCAGCGCTAAACGTTGTGGACAAAGGACGTAATTGATCACCAGTCATCACATACGATCTAGGATCAAAACTCTGCACCTCCGAGTCTTCAAAGCGGCGTCAGCGTCGCAAAAATGGCTGTCGAGTGGCATAAGTCTTACGCTAACTTCCTCGGCTTCTTTCCATTTGACAGCCAAAAATCCGTAGTGGGATCTTCAAATTGAAGGCGCACTCGGCCCGGGGACATGTCGACAAACTTGAAGCCGCATTAGATGAGAATTTGGTGAATTTGAAACAAGCCGGACAGATTCCCAGTGCGTTACAGGCTGCAATCAACTTCGACATCACCTCGGATATCCTCGGTTTGTGTACCATCCGCAGATAACAAGCCAGGGTTTCGTTTCATGATGCACATCGTGAACAGACGGTGCCAACTCGTACAGTGTTGGCGGAGACGTCACGGTTGAAAATAATTGCTGACCTAATTAATCACCAACCCTGTTTGCAACAACACGTACCACTGATCTTTCCGAACCTGTAGTATGCCAATGGGCGCGGAGCCTGGCGTCGACACGATTCCTGCTTCAGCCACTGGCTGCCAGGAAGCCTCACTGTAAAAATGAGTTTATTAAACGGAACGAATACTAGGAGCAGTTTCAAAAATAACGTTCGGCGGAAATGGGGACAGAGACGGACAGTTGGACTCAATGGCACAACTTGAAAATAACGTTGCCAATCACATAAGAAACAATTTAAGAAGTGTACCTGTTTCGTTTAACCACAGTTGGATCTCATTCCATCATGAAACGTTTGGATGTGACCTCATACTATGTATCGCCGACCTCACTATTAGATTATGCGTCTCTCAGCATCACAGCATAACTAGGTCCGGCCTTTGGTTTGCGGAGCTTTTGCAAGGCGGTTATACTATTCCGTATGACACTATCGTAGACACACGAACTTGTACCCTCAGTCCGCGTAGTGGAGAAGTTCTGCAGGGTTGCGACTGGCAATCTTGGCGTTCGGCACTCTTATGTTCAACATAGTGATCTGAGTCAGATGAATATATAGGCTAAGGGTGAAGTAGGAGGATAGAACAAATGTATTTTAGAGACAGACACAACATTCACAGGAGTGATTCAAGTGTTGAAACAACGCGTACAGACAGCCCCGAGCGTTGCAGTATCTATACGGTACCGCCTGAGGAAGGGTACAGACTTCAAGTTGTCGAGGGACCGCGGTCAGCAAAGCTATTTCTTGCCTTTCGATCTCAGCTCGTCTGAAATTCAAAATATGGGCTCCGTTGCAACTGATGAGCTCAATTACTTCAAGTCATTGTCGTACTTACTAGCAGAATCATAAAAATTGATGTAAATCAGCCCCGACGCATCCATGTTATTCATCCGACGAAAGGTCCCTGCGAGGATAACCGAAGTCTCCGAAAACGCATCATTCTGTCACAAAGAGGGGTGAACGAAATGGGCGCACCATCTGAGTTTAAGGTGAACCCAGCAAAGAGACACTTGGTTTGGCTCTTCCATTCGACGATGCGGCTTTCGCACGTGTCGGCTTCCTTCTTGGCATACTCGAGGGGAATGTCTTTGCCAAAACGGTCAGAATCCGCAGCGTCAGGACGAAATGAGGTTGGGAAAAAGAAGACGTGTTGATACTAGGTGTACGCGGGAACAAAACTCTGAATCCGATCCGAGTAAAGTTAACGGAACGCTTTTCAACGTTTTTTGAGACTGGTCCACTTGCTTCAACGTTCGAGTCTAACTTCGCGCCAGAATACTCCTCAGCGACGAGGAACATTGTCTGTTCTCTGTTCTCTCCAGCTTTTCAAAGGATTTTCGCGACATGAAGGTGTTCAACATGGCGCATACGCGCGGCGAGGTTGTACTAAGAATGAAAAGACGATTCAAGATATCACCCAAAATCAATCACGTCAGTACGAAAGAGGCGCTTAGTACATATAAAATGGCACGCACACTCATAATTGCATCACAAGGGGACAAAAATGGCTTGCGAACGATATTCAACAGTTGTCCACATGCAGCGACGATCCTTGTGGCTGCTGCGACTGCGTCTGGGTGAAGCGCGAGGAGCTTTCTGGGTGAATCTGAGATAAAGGGCAGGTCTGGGGAAGGATAATATACAAGCGGGATGCCAACATCGGTGTGTAGGGGGAAGAAAAAAGAAAAAAGAAAAGAAACGTGGCGGAGAGGAACGGTGGGAGGGGGGTGGCGGGGGAGAAAACTGGGGAACTTGGGTATACGGGGGAGGAAGTTAGGGAGGTGGGAGAGGCAGGGGGTCTTGGTGGCCATTTTGCAAAAGGATACGCTGAATGTCATCCCAGGCTTTGGAAATGACGAGATGGAGGGCTCTGAGGGTCGCACGACGCCGAGGATGCCATGAGCGGCGTGTGACGATCAGAGTGGAGCAACCTTGAAAGAGATCGCGTGCAGTGTCCCTCGTGTCAAGGTATAGTCCGGTGATCGATGTGGCAGCACTCAGCCTCGAAATAGTCACATCGTCTTCCGGATTGTAGAAAATAGATCTATAAGAGTGTCGGAACTTTTCGGATCCGGAGAAGAGGCACATTAATGTGAGGAAGAACGGTAGTCAGACGATGCAGGCAGTCATAATGTCACCACACACCGTGACCACACGACCAACGACACCAACAGACGCCGGAAACATTGGAGGACGGCGCGTCCCGATACGGCTATATGCGCAAATGGCATGATTTGTTTGCTTGTTTGCGACATGAGAAGCCACGAGGTTGGAAGCGTTCAGCGGGGTCGAGATCCGAAGTGGTCGCTGAGGCTGCGGCACGTTCGGGCGGAGGTGATCGTGGCTTAAATTAGTGGTACTTACCAGTGGGACGCAAGGAAGCCCGCCGACCGTAGCACGGTCGGCGAGAACCGGATAATTCATGGGTGAGAGGCGTGGGAGAGATTCTCTCAATTGGCAGAATAAACTGCGTGAGGAATGTTCCTTCTCTCACTGGGACGAACTCCAACAGACACCGGAGACAGTCGATCAGAATCAGGCCTATGATATTCTCTTTGCGAGGTGAGTCCCAACCCGTCATTGGCAGCGCAAGCTGCCTTCTCATCTGCGCGACAATAGCTAATATGAAGGTGCCAATCCATCGCCGAGAAAATAAAGTTACACATTATCGGTGCATCTAGAAAACCTGCGCCGGGGACATCATCCGATCCGTCAACGGTCCGGCAGGTACGCCGGATCCTTCCTTGATGTTGGGTCTAAACTCTTCCCTCAAGTCCTCGACGGGGTCATCGCCATCAACTTCAAAGAAACCCAACCTGTTGGCGTCGTCGGTGTCCTGTACGCGGGGGGGAAGTGGTATGTCGATCATGAGCGCGGCTAGCGCCATGGGATGCGTGTTGTCAGCCTGGGGGTGGGCACGGCTCAGCTGCACGCGGTTGCGACGGTTGAGCGAGTCACAGGGGAGAGCGAGGATCTAAGTCAGATAGCTTTGTTGGTTTCTGAGCCGATATTACAGAAGCTGATGCGGATGGCTGCACGGAACAGGTTGGAGACGGCTATGAGTTCTTCCTCGGCGATGGAAATGGCGTGTGAGCGACAAAAAGGGTCGCTGGACATGATGACGATGATCATAAAAGATGCTTGTGGGCCCTGAGAAGCTTGTCGACGGTATCCGTCCTGTTGTTCAGGGACAGGATGCGAAGCGCAACAGGGGTTTTCGGTAGAGTATCCGGTGACAGAGATCAAAATAGGACGCAAACGCTCCTGTATATCATCCTGATCCTAGGCGATGGCGACTATGAAATATAGGGGCGCCGAGGAGCAACCTTGAAGATGTCGAGGGCGGTATTTACTGAACCGCGGGGACATGGCTGTTGGTCAGTGATGCGCAAAGATCAGTGAGGGGCATAAAAGGTGGCCGGGTAGAGCAGGTCATCGGACCATGGTCGGAAAAGGAGCTATCCTCGTCGTCGTCATCGTCGTCGAGATCAAAGAGTTCTGTTCTGCCTGGATAACGATCCTGTGCAAATAATGCTGTGGAGATGTGAGGAACAAGCGAAGAAGAATTTAGAAGCGATGGCGTATAATTTGTACTGCCACGCAAGAGATGCTCGAGCGTCGGCCATCCGAGAAGGATGGAGAGGTCTTTTACAATGGTGGTGATGATGCGTTTCTGGCGGGTTGTGCCGGTAGCGATGATGGTGACGAAGCCTTGGGTCGCACCGGACTGCCAACGGGGTTCCGCGTCCGAGTCTATTTTGAAGTTTGTCGGGGAAATCTAAGATGGGACGGATTCGAAGGAGATTGCAAGACTCACCTTGAACGCTTGCCCTCTCCCCCATGTCCGAGTCTCAGTCAATCCCGCCAGTCGAGTGGGTCGTACTGCCGCAGCACTGGCAGGCCCACGACGGCAACACTACCGGAATCGCAGAAGCAGCGCATGGGTAGGTTTTTCACCGAGCCCTGGTTTTACTCACGCATTAGCTTGGAGCAGATCTGAAGAAGACGACGCTCAGCCTTACGCCTACTCTGACCGTCTAGCCGACACCTTCAACAACGCCGCCGGCGGCTTCTTCACCCAGTGGGACTACTCACGTGGCACCGGCCCGGGTGACGGCGGCCAACTCGACTTCGCTATCGCCGGTTCTGCCGCCGCTGCCAGTGCTATCCATCCTAACGTGCTCGATTGGAATTGGCCCGTTGGTTCCTCTGGCACCGTGCCGCCGCTCGCACAGCCTACCCTACCACCAGCCCCGAGGCAACTCGAACTTGAATGTCATTTCTGCACGTCTCGTCAGTTTATATTTATTTATCATATTATCTAATGTATGATTACTAATTAATGCTAATAATTAAATAATTTCCATCGCAGGTTTGTTCCTGCTCGCCCTACGAAACGCCCACAACTACCAGTGGGTTGATGTAGTCAAGAAGGCCTCGGAGCTCCTGTGCATCCGCCTTCGTGAGGCTAGGGCTTACATCATTCGCTCTGAGACTGTGGAGGGTGCACTTGCTAAAGTGCTGTTTGATCAAATGTCAGCCGGAGGATTAGAAATCAGTAAGTATAAGTCCTTTTATATTCTGGCCGAGTCCAAGCCTGATCATCCTTGTATTTTCAGCACAAGTGTACCTTCCCAATGGAAGGGAGACAGTAACTGACCTTTCCAATTCCACATTCAGAACCTGGCTTCTCAAGGAGCTAAAGGATGTTCCTTACCGTTTCACAGAACACCTCTGGTCCAAGTCCAAATACCTGATCCAGAACTCGAGGGATCCTGGAGACTATTTACCCACCCTTTTCCCTCCCCACATTCCCATCAGTGTAGATCAGGTTACATGGTGGTTGACATATTCTGACCACTATGGATTTGGTATTTTCCATGAGAGGCAGTGGGATTCCACCATTCAAGCCTATAGCTTAGTAAGTGTTCTTTCAATCCAAGTCTCGTATTAACTATTGATCTCTTTATTTGCTACCAGATGCCTTTTGGGCACTTTCTCTTCCAGCAGATCTTTCACAGAGCTGCTTATGAGATAGGCCAACCAGGCCATTTCAGATTTGTGGACGAGTTAGGTCAACCCCTCTCAGAACTTAGCCTGCACGCAGCAGCAACTATATGTTGTTGGGTAAGTAAATTTCTACTACTGCTGGATTTTGGTCTAACTAATTCTGTCTTTGCCAGCTTATTAGTGCTGTGAAGCTGCTCCGGCACCAAAATGGCATACTTTTGTTATCCTGCTCATCCACCAATCGCCAGCAGATTTCGAATGACATCAAAGACACCCATAAGTTCTTTTCCCAAGTTTTGTTTGGGTTGCCCGGTATCCCCGTAGAAGATCAAAGGTTGTGGCGGGGACAACTTATCCGATTCCTTACTCCAATTGTCCATCATGGATAAACTACTCATAAACTTTTGTACAATGTATCCGAGTCATTTTCAATTACTCCGCACGTCCACGGCACTCGCCAACATATTAACTGCGTTCGATTTAGTATTGCGCTCCTTCGATGCCTCAGTAGATGGACTCGGCGGGAGTCCTTATTCCCCTGGAGCGACCGGAAACGTCGCCACGAAGGACATCGTATATGCACTGACCGGCGAGTCTTTTTGGTCAGCTCATAAACACGGGAAAACTGGGTACAACTCGAATCATAGATTGAGTCAAACACGAATATAACGAGGGTAAGACACTCACTGTGATCAGCTATCCAAGGTTTCTTGGCTAGTCGTCGCTTCATGTAAGCTGTGAATGTATCGCGATCGCACAACTCTCGCTCAGCGTTCCGTAAGGTGTAGCTATGCCCAGACTAGTGGAGTTCAGCCTAACGTGAAGAAACTCAAAGTGGGCGGACGAATACTCGCATTGAGCTCGTTGTGTAAACTGTGATAGAATTCCTTGTAAAACGTTGGGTCACGTAACTTGGCCTTATCTTGCTCATCGAATGTATCTTTGATGATGTGAGCGCAGGGGTCGAAAACAGGTTCCTCAGGGCGTACAGTTGGCAGTATCAGGATCGCGTTCCAGCATACTGGCAATTTTATCCGCGTAAAACGGAGGTACGAGCCAGGTTTTCCCTCTAACAAAATTGTACAGTCTTCCGACATACGGCTGGAGTGCTGGAATAATCTGTATGGCCGACGAGCCCTGGACGAAATCAGTCGCTAACCAGAGCGCAAGCGGTGAGGTGGATCAAACATACCACGCCAATCACGCCCACCGCTTTATCTTTCCAATCCTTGACGCCTTCCCTCCAATCGTCCGTATCCCGGTCAGCCGAGTGCATCAGTTTACCCTTAAAGTCTTTCAGTCCTTCGATGACCGGCCACGACCAGCGGCTCAGGCCACCTGTGCCACAGAAAACAAAATCGGCTATATCCTCGAACTCATCGTACGACGGGTTCTCGTCCGAATGTCCGGAACCTGGCCGACGAATCCGCAAATGCCACTTTCCCTCTGCTTCGTCGTATCGTGCGTGCGTGAGTTCGTGTTGCAATTTGAGGTAGGGAGCGAGTCTATATTTTTCGACTACCCGCTCCAAATACGCCCGAATCTCGGGGCCGGATGAATAAAACGATGACCACTCGGGCTAGGGTGCGTCAATGTGGGTGCATACGAGAGCTCGCGATTTACTTACGTTCACCTCGAACGTAAATTGGTACTGCAAATCTACCGTCAGAAACAAGGCCGTCGCAAAAAGAACGAGGTAGCGTACTGTATGTGAAGGTACATCACATGAGAGACCCTAGGTGAAAAGAGGACATAAGCTCGAACCCCACTGACTGTGTTAGAGATAGATTTACGAACAGGATACTTATTGGAGTACCACGTTCCTCCAACGCCAGCGTCTTTCTCATAAATGGTCAGGTCGATATTTTGTATCCTCTGGGAAAACCTGGCTTGATTGCGGTTAGCGTTAAGAGGAGTTGCAAGTCGGAATGGTGTCAAACATACCTGATACCCACCGCAATACCGCTGGAGCCGGCACCAATAACAACCACTTTCATGGGCCGACTCTCATCGATTGCGAATTGTCCTAGAGGATGTTCGATACGTTGTGTACTTGAAGAGTTACGCATGTCAAGTCAATCTGATTTGGGGTTGCTGTATAAAATGCACCGTTTCCCGTGGGCGGTGTGGAAAATGTCAGTGCGTACGGACTAAGTGAGGCGAAGACCAGCGAGCGGGGATGTTGTCGGACTGAGTATCTGTCGCTTAGTGCGGGACGATCAACACTTAAGTGAACTTGTTTACCACAAGACTCGGCTCGGGAAGGCTACATCTATACCTCAGCTGACGACTCCCTAGAGAGGCGCGGGCATGAGGAATTTCATTGAGCACTGGGGCGGCGGGTTGCTTCGTGTTATTGGACGGGCCGGGATAGTCGTAGTAGAGGGGCGAGAAGGCAGCGAGTCGGACCAGGCTTGAAGCGCTTGAGAGGTCGTGGAAATGTTCTGCTGGGTTTCAATTTCTGGACAGCCGCAAAAGTGTGACCTAAGCACACTCATATTCGCGCTCAGTACGGTCGAGTTCAAGGTCACGAGGACACTACAAGCGATCGCCCTGAACTGTCGGAAAGATTCTCCTCGTGGTATTCCAAGGTAGAAGATTGTTGTCTAAACTTTGCTTCAGGATCATCGATTACCCGCGGACTCCGAAAATCATTGGGCCTGGATTAAGTAGTAGGCCTGTGTCACGGTACAAATAAGAGCCCATATGTGCTCTCACGATTATCGAGCCTCAATCAACTGACATATCACCGGTCGCCAATGAGCAGCAAACTTACTCGGCCTTCCCCTCGTCTTCTGGTCCCGGATGCGCCCCGCAAAGTACTAGAGGCGTTTTCTGATGGCCAATCTCTCTGTCATTTGTCTCAGCCCCCATCCCCTTTATCTTCAGCATCATCGTCGCCCGATTCTTCACCTGAAGGGCCCGACTCGCCCGACTCGGGTCAGGTGCCAATCGCCCCAAATATGCCCACCGTGGCGGGGACCAACAACACGGCTAAGGTAATCTTTGAGAAATTGTTTTTGACGATTCGTTCATTCATTATTGGATCAGAATCCAGAGCCGTTGCCCCCTTGGTTAGAAAATGCTGACGAGCAGGCTCACTTCTGGTGTGCTGCGCTGAAGAAGAAGAAAGCTGCGATGGAGGAGTTGTTGAAGGCACAGAGATCGCTGGAAAAGATCGAGGTGGCAATCGCACAACACCTTTTCCCGGGGACCATCGAGGATACTCACACACGATTCTTGTCTGCACTGGATCCTTCCAATGCGGAAGCTTCTTATCTTTTGACAATCGGCAGTGCAGTTGTTGAGCCCTTCTCTTCCCGTATGAATACCATTGTTAGTGCCAGTAGCAATTCGTCTCGTAGTAACAAGCCTACTCGTGGGGGCTCCTCCCACATTATACGTTCTCGTGCCGTGGCCACCCGAGGATGAATGTGGGGGGCCTTTTATTCTAACGTACATACTGTACTCGCCTATCAAGGTTTTCTTTGCCTTTAGGATATAACAGTAGTGTTTTTGCGACGCGTACCACGCACAGTATGTTGTAGTACTGTTCCCAACCGGTAATTCCAATTTTCATTGGATTTCAGTTTATCTTCTTCGATAAGTGACTGCCAGAAAAATGACGCTGATTGATTCGTGACGCTCATCTTGAGTGTTCTGTAATTGAGGCATCACAGTGATGCTTGTGATCTGCCGATGGAAAATGTTTTCGGAAGTATGAAAATTTGTTGCAGTTTTTTTGGAGCTATTCATATTTGATCATTGACTCGGAGCAGGTATTCTATTGGTCGTGTAGTCTACCGGTACAGACACGTTAGACGCATCAATGCATCACCCTTGAGCTCATGAGTTCGATCCCCGTGCACGGGGTAGGCTTTTTTTTCAATCTACAAATTGTGCAACCGCATCGCGCTTCAATGATAGCTTGAAGATGGTGGGATCTTTTTGGGGATCGCAAAGGGACACAATTTATACTGGTATACTATTTCGGACTCGGACGTTACAAATGAGCTATGGTGACGCTACGAATGAACTGTGGGGAGTCCCGCTGCGAACGAGCATCCTCGACGCTGTTTCCTAATAGGCAAAATGAGTACATAAGCGTCACAGTAAAGACGCTGATTAACAGAAATTTACGCTGATACTTATGGCGCGTCCTCGCCGCTAAGCAGCCGCGTCTTGGACGCTCTGAATTAGTCGATTTACGTTGTTGTACGTTCTTTATCTGTAATTGGTTTGGTACTTAGTATGGGCCTACTAAGCGAATCCTCCACTCACTTTCTCTCCTCGCGGCCTGCCAGCTCAGCTTACTAGTAGTACTATTCCGGTTTCATCGCACCGTCATTGACGCAGCGTAGTCTGTTCAGTTATGTACAACCGCGCGCGCGATCACTTTGTTCCTCGGTGCGGTGCGTATCATTCACTAGCCAGTTGCTAATACGAACACTTCGATATGAAGCTTTCGGGAAGTACTGCAGGCAAGCACTGGCATTCCATCTCACGAATCCATTACTCGGAGTGGCGCGCGCAAATCCTTGCCAGCAACTTGATCTGTCACGGTGTCACATGATACATCCGATGATTCGGCTCAGTCGGACTGTCAACCTATCCGGTCGAACAAACACCCCGAGCCGTAATTGGGTCGACAAGTGAAGCCTATCATCGTCCTCGATACCCCGACCCAAATTTCGTCCTTTGGGAAGGCTGTCTGTCCCACAATTCACAAAATGCACCGTACTATCACGTGTTTGGGGAGACTTTCCTTGGCCGATTTGGCCTTGCGACGTGCGCTGATGAGAATCTCAGTATCATTTGGGGTCGGTTTCTCTTCGGATGCATCATGCCGTGGTGCGAACCGACCAATCTTGAGCTCCTGCCAGTGCTCGTACACCGGTGCGGAATCATCCCAACTGAGAAAAATGCAATGTCAGCAAATGTATCACCAGTCGGACGCCCCCCCTCCCCCCCTCCCCCCCTCTCAACTACTAACTTGAACGCATATTCTTCTTCGACTGCTGAAGGGACGTACTAGATACCATTGCACCGAATGTACGATTGGAGAAAATGGGACGACACAAAGGAACGCCGGGGTCAAGTACCCTAGTTCCTGAGTCACAGCTTACTTTCTAAGTGGCTGGCCTGCTCAGCGGGCCTGCCCGACCGAGGGCTTTCGAATCCGAAAATATCCGTGAGCGATCCCACGCTCAGCCGGCGAGCCTTCACTTCAAGCTTCAGTGACAAATGGTTCGATGGATTTCAAAGTTTCGCCCAGTTTTCGAACATATCGTTCGAATCAACTCGGACCATAGAGACGATGTACGTGAACGGAACGCTTCGAAGAAAAGAGACAGAGAATAATTAACAGGTAGGATCTTCCTTCCTTCCTTTCTGCCTTTCAAGGCAACTTTCAATTGAAAATACGAGGCACACATATATTCCGCTTTTGAAAAAAAAAAGAAAAAAAAAGGGTACCGTAACCGAACCGGCCCGCCGAGATCAATTTTTTCCCTATGTTCCGCAGGATGCTTCGCGGCGAGTCAAGGAGCTAGAAGAGGATGCAATGACAGATACAACCAGAACAGACGACGACCCAGTTGGCGATGCTTTTCGGGTAGCACTGGATGCTCACGGGTCTATGGATGACGAAGAAGACCAGGAAGTGATTCTTTGGAACCCCAGGTTCGCACTTTGACTCCCTGGTCTACCAGAGCTTGACCATTTGTGTTAGTCCACTTACTAGTAGTTCGCCGCCGGTCCCAGCGCCTGCTGCTCTCCCCGCCACCCCGATCCCGCGGAGTGCCATCAGATCGGACGACTGGTCCGTAGTAATCAAAACGCCCAGCACAACGACCTCCGGGCGTACGGCACCCAGGTCTCCAGTGATCGTTCCCGGTACCACTGCCCTCGACCTATTGGATAACGTTATGGGAACAAAAAGAACTGCTGTCGACGCTTCTCGCCCACCATGTCCCCCCAACTTCAACTGCTACCCAGCCTCAGTTTCTTTTCGGACTTGGCCCGAATGTGCCCCCTTCGATCTGGGTTGAATTCGCCGTCGATGGGTTTGCGAAGCGATGTCAGTCTGAATCAGATGTTCCCTTCGCCGGGTCTATGGTCACCGCAATTCAAGTCCACTCAGGCAGGTCGACACGTAGCTCCGCAACACCCCCCCATTTTCAGTCACCACATTCTATTGTATCTGGGGTGACTCCCGATCAACCGATGCACTACGGGTTGCCAGCTTCATACTCCGGTTTCTTGAACGGTACGCAGCACTATACACGAACCGGTCAACACAGCAAGAATCCGTCCAGTTCTCGTCCATGGGGGGTTCATGGTTGAGTCATCAGCTCTGCGCTCGTTCAAATAAAGAATCATTGCGCGCTGATATGAACTGCGACCCATCGGATGGCTGACGTGTGAAATTATCTCTGCCATTCCTTTTCTAGCTCTGGAGGCATGTCGTGAGCAATTGTGAGCTCGATCATGCTTGTTAGAGGTGGATTCGACGTACTCCGACCAGATGGTATCTCCGCTCACGCGATTCAACTCATAGAAACTGATCGCCGTTTTCCCCGGATACTCCTCTTTTCTGTTTCTGTTCTTTTATCATCGGACCGCGGATAACATGGGCACATCCGCTGACGAAATGGTCGAGACATTATTGTCGAAAGAGAAAAAGTAGTAATAAATGCCCTCCGGGCGGTCCTGGACCCCGTTCAAACAAATGCAGAGACGGCAGTCCTGGTCACACTACTAATGACCATCAAATATTCGCAATAATACATCAGATTACATAGGACCTGAACGTGAACCTCCGGGAAAACGATGACACGCTGCAATTTGCTGCAAAGCCACTACATACTGGCAAAAAGCCAACATACTATACAAAGGTAAATTGACAACTACTAGAATGTGGCACGTCCACTAGCATTGCCGTCATACACCAAGACCAAAGTGAACAAATGTAACACCTTAACGATGACATTAATATTGTTATCAACAACACTACCAGAACGATCACCGTCGTCGTCGTCGATGACACGAACATGACTCACAGGTAGTGAGCACAAACGTCTCGAGCGGGTCAATGCACGCAAGCGCACGCTCAACGATAGAGGGGAGTGCATTATGTATCTTTAATTCGGGGAATTTAGCGTGGCGGTGCTAAAACGCGGTATTCGGGTCGCACCTTCTTGTGTGGAACATGCTCGTTGCACTGCTTTATTTTTATTCCCCGACTCCTCGGACGTTGTGTGGAAATGTCATGGCGGTCACAGTCGTCGACGGTCGAATCGCTCATCTGTCGCGCGTTTTCGTCTGATGTCAATGTACAGTATTCATCTTCATTTATTGCTCGCAATTAGCTAACAAAAATCAGCTTTATAGACAAAGAGAGCACACTTGTAGTGAAAACGATGAATGCACGCGTCAATTCCGCATGCACGCCCTCAGACTAGCTAGGCCTTGCCGCATACTCCCTCGTCTCCCTCTCCCACCGTTGTCCGTTTGAGTACATGTGAGCGCTGGTGCCCACACCCGCACCCTTTGAAAATACACGTACGCACAGCAGGGGTACGGGTTAAATTACAGGTTCAGCAACTTCAATCCGCACCCTTGATGGGTATGTTCTTCGACAACCTCTCACAACAACCTGGACAGGACGACAAGTTGAATGACGACAACGACGCGGCGAAGAACGCCAACGACAGCGACGTGAGGACGGCAAGGACGGACAGATGTCATGGAGCAAGGGGTGGGGAGTGACAACGCGTCGATGCGAGGACGGCGAGGACGAGGTGCGTTCCTCTCTCTCTCTCTCTCCCTCTCCCTCTCTCATTCCCCCGTCCTCTCTCCCCAGCTGGCAGCAACGACAACGACATCGCGACGATGGCTGTGCGGGCGTGTCCTCTCCCTTTCCCTCCCCCTCCCACCGACGACGAGGACAGACCGACGACGAATGCATCGACGTGGCAGCCGAGTCACGATGCGACACCGGTACGACGCGACGTTGGTGACGACGGGGATGAGGACGACGACGATGCAGACGCGGCGAAGAGCGCCAACGACGAGCCGAGTGCGCGATCCTCGCCGTCGCAGCAGCGACGCGGATAGTCCATGCCCTTCTGCAAAGCATGTCATTTGACCAACCTCGCTCGGGGCACAGCTGACGCGCGATCTTAGAACTCGTGAAAGACGTCGTCCTCGACGAGCAAGCCTCGATCGTGAACAAATATTACACCACCGACGTCGAGTTCCTCGTCCACCCGCTCTCTTCTTGGGATGCGATCAGCGACACTCTCTTGACCCCCACTCTCTTTTAAGGCGAGGTACCGTCGACGTCCACGTCTGTCTCTTGTCGCGCACTTAGCGGCCCTCTCTAGCCTTATCGCGATCACATCCGCAGACTCTCTCAACACGCATCTCAGCACGAATTCGAGGTTGCCCTCGCCATCAGACTACCACCCACTGACTCTTTGCCCACAGAGATTGAAGATGTCCAGGACATTGATGCCTACTTGTCATCGGAGACATTATCTAGCGATTCAAACGCGCGATCTGCCGACAGTCAGACCGATACCATTCCCTGGAGCATCGCCGTTACCCCAGGAACCCTATCTCTTCCTTGAGTGCTTTTCTTCCGAGTCCGCGCTCTGCCACGCCCGATGCAGGTTTCGACAACGATTTCACCTGCTTTGTCTCTGCCTCGCCAGAAACTGAGGCTGGTATCCCTCCAGCCTCTTCCGACAGTTTATCGTCCCTCCCAAGGCTGACGTCTCTGGTGTCCACGGATTTCAGCTCTACCTTTAGCTTCAACTCTCCTTCGTCTGGTCGTTCAACACCTATCTTTGATGAACATTTTGACACTTCGTGCGTAGCACCTCGTGAAGCTTACAAATCCCTCTGTTCTGTGTCAGACCTTGGCGAGGAGCCGGTTTAGTTGGAACGGTCGTTTGCCATTACTTGGTGACGGAGAAGGCGATGATATGCCAACAGGCGCGCAAACCTCGCTCAAAAATTTCGGCCACATGCCTCTATTGCTCTCTTCTACGCATGAACGAGGCGAACAGCCACACGCCGTTCTTGGTGACGCGGAATTTCAAGGTTATCCTGCCGAGGAAGCCTATGTCGAGATGACTGATATTGACCTCGAGTTGGTTT
This sequence comes from Leccinum olivaceoglutinosum, assembly GCA_038091795.1. Lineage (NCBI taxonomy): Eukaryota > Fungi > Basidiomycota > Agaricomycetes > Boletales > Boletaceae > Leccinum > Leccinum olivaceoglutinosum. The sequence goes on along the minus strand of JBBPPD010000004.1, from coordinate 35,542 downwards.
GATTTGCCAAGCATGCTGGGCGTGCTCCAAGGACTAAAAGAGGAGACTGCTGGGATGCCTGATAAGGAGAGGAGGAAGGTTGCGGCGAGGGTCGCCCTTCGCCCTGGGCCTTGCGTACGGTTTTGGCAACGACCAACATCACGCCACGATCGCAACACCGTCGACGCGACGACATCACGCCGGAAGGACGCTCCGACCGTGTCGACCGGTGATATCACAATTTAGGAATTGCTGCAGAGGTATTACATAAGGTGCTGTTTGAACTTTTGACACTGACTCCGAGTCACAACTGACTATGAGTACGCAGAATGAGCTGAGTGCACGCACCACTATTCCGTAAAACCACGCCCCACCGCTCTTATTCTTATCTGCGCATTAGCTTTCGACTTTCGTAATCGCGAACAGCAAAGAATTTGTTGTTAGCATTTTTGGTGAGGATCATGCACACAAAAAGTCTTGTACACCGTGACTAAGCGACTAAGCGAGTCAGAGCACCCGCTCTGCGTTCGCTACCTCTGGGGAAGACGCGATATCGCGCTCGATCGACACCACGTCTGGCGTATCTGCACAACGTCCAGAACCATCGGGCATCGAGGGGTTTTACGAGATCAAACGGGCAGCGGAGATCATCGATCATGTGCGAAGGAAACTACAAACGGGTCAGCCACCATCCTTTCTTCACCTTCTTTCATTGTTGAACAGGATAACAGGTCGCGCTTCAGTTCCCGGACCAACTCTTGCACGACACCGTTCCAGTCTATTGCTTGCTCAAACAGAGCATCGGTGACGGACGTGATCTGCACGTTTTGGCAGGCAGGTCATACGGTAACTGGAGAACACAGACTACCCGCCGTCTACATCTTTGGTCGCATACCAATCGATGTCGATGATTGCTCCAAGAGCTCAGCAAGATCCTAGGGACGCTATCTGACATGAATGAAACGGTGACAAAGTCTGTTTTCCTTCAACACGGTATCGGCTATTCGTATCAAATGCGTGCGTTCCAAGATTTTCTCAGACACGAACAAAGGTAGACGGTAGTAGGGAACATCGGATTCGAGAGAGAATTGAGTCACCCTTCTTGTATCACGAGATACCTAACCGGGTCGACCCAACGCCAGTACTGGAATTCTCGACTCCCGAAAACGAAGTTGACCAATCTACACCGTCAAATGGCGATTCTAAGATCAAGGAGATCCCGATCATCGTGTACATTGGTGAAGAATGCCTTACACTTACACTTGCGAACTGCTGATGTGACACTACTAGAGTTGGGTGAGTATGGTCAATGATTTGAATGCTAACTCATGACATCAAATCACAGGCTCACTGGTACTATCCGATTACGAAATCCTCGAGACTAGAGTCCGAACGAACTACTGGATTGCTTATGCGGCATTTCGCTGCTGTCCAAAAGGCATGCCACGCTGACGTGTTCGGCATTCTCGTTGGCATGCTTGGTGTAGGTCAGTGTTTGTATCCGATATGGCCAATGATATCCCCACATTTTTTATGACGTCCCACAGCGTCTTACTCACCTGCCATATCCCATCTCCGCAAGATTCTCGCGAAAGCACGAAAGAAGAGCGATACAATCAGCGTCGTTAATCTGAATCCCGCAAAACTGGGTAATATTATGGAGATCGAGGGTCTCAATTTGACGGCCTGTCCGGAGAATGGTGTCATCAGGTCAAAAGTGCGTGCATCAGCTTCGGTCTGCGTCATCCACTTTATCGGTATCCTCCAGGAGCTTCTCAAACCATCACCATGCCTTATGTCTTAGAAGTCGCGCTTCAAGATGAGGGCACATGGAGCGGGCGCTATGAGCTGTGTTTCAGACAACTGACCACTGAATATGTGGTTAGTATTCTTGTCCTCAATATGACTATACACGCTGACCCTATCACTTTGAAAGCTAGCCAGGACTGTGTAAACGAGAAACAAGACCAGGATTCGGATCAACCCACATTCTCCCTCGTGACCGGAAAATACCGCCACACCAGACATTTTTGAGGTAGGATACAGATTATGATTATTCCCGAATACGCTGCTATCCGATCGCTTCACCCTCGCTCGCAGCCCGGAACCCTGACGACGGCAACACCCCATCACCAAACGCGATGGTTCTGCGGAACCAAACTGGTGCGGCCGGAGAGTGCCGCAGGCACGTTCGCGTCGCGTGACGCACACCAGCAAGTGAATATTTGAATTCCAATGTCTATCATGACATAGCGTTGTACCTGCAATCTCAATCCTTCCAGAATTTGGAAGTGAGAGTCGGCGAGCATGCTGGAACCGGGGCGTAGTGGGATCGCTTGAGGTACACAAACGATCGCTCGACCGGCGATGATTGATACATATCTGTTCCGTACTTATCGAATGCAATAAACGAGGCCGCAAGTATCGCTGCCATCGCGCGATTCGATTTTAAATCCACCAGTCGTTCCCCTTAGCCCTAATTAATATACTGCGTTTCGAGCTCAGCTGTCATCAGGCGACATGTTTGCGCCGCAAAAAAAAAGCAGACGCAAGTGTAGTCTTCCATGCGGTAGATTACTTTGGATATACGGTCCGATGTGACCGAAAAACTGATCGCTCTTGGATGCCCCGGGCCGTCACAAAGGCCGTCGTCAGATTCAGAGTGCAATCCGTGTTGAAAGAAAGAATGCCACAAAGAACTGCTCGTCGAGTTTGTAACGAGACCATTACCATCGCGTACGATTTGAGCCATTCTTCCCATCCAACCCAAAACCTGAGGACTGTGCCATGCTGCCTAACACGTTCGACCAATATCTCTGTGACGATGGTGAACAGGGGATCCATCCACGCGCGAAGAGCGCAATCCTGTGAGCCACACGCGGAGGATGAGTTGCCCAAAGTAAATGCGCGTGCTCTGACTTCTTCATTATCGACAAAGCTCACCGTGACGCGTTCAGGTGATGACGATTTGCCTCCGGAAAAGAGTGCAGGATGGGATGGGACTAGAAGGGGGGAAGGAGGTGAAACAACAAGCAACGATACGTTAGCTAGTATGCTCAATATCGAGCTTTCTTTTTGTTCTGGTCCGGGGAGTGATAAAATCCATGGACGTGATTAGTAGACGAGAGGGGTGTTGAACGGCACGTTGCTTGCAATGCGTGGTGCGTCCAACCCTGTATTACTTATGACACCCCGGCCCTACAAGACTTGCACAGTAGTTTTGATGACCACGTACCAGAAAACTGCCCACTAACGTCCAAGCGTAAATGTTGTAGACGTCATGTTGTGCCAGTGCGACGTGGGGCCTGTGGATGGTGGTCCCAGCAAGCAATGGCGGTGCGTGGAACAATAACTTCGGCTCCCTTCTCTAGACTTCGGTTGATCATTAATATTGCTGAGCGTGTCTGCAGACTGCACTGGTACGCCGGGGTTGCGAATTCGTCTTGGTCTATAGCAGTGGGCAGATATAAGGGTGCGTTCCGGAATCCGCACACCTCGGAATCCCACCTTTCCACCATCCCGACGCCTGTAAGAAATTTCAACTCCTGATTCCACTAGTATCTTCGCTTACCTCGACCTCAATGATATGGACCCATGATCAATCCTATCTAGATTCATGGCAAGCGCAGACTAAGTTACGGACATCGTCGCACTCTTGCTTCGGCAGAATATCAAGGCATGCAGAACGGACGCATCGACCTGGACGCTGCCAAGGACGATGTCGATTCCGCGATCACCGAACTCAATCAAGGCGTCTCGTAGTAGCGTACGTTTATCATTTCCTCTGTTCTCGCCTCTGGATCGACTGATGTCCGTTCCTCGTCCAACAGACAGCTACTCCTAGAACTCGGTTCCACGCGAGACAAGGTCGCCAAGTGCGAGGCCGATTTCGAGAATCAGGCCAAGCTTATCAAAGAAGATACTGCACGCTCGTTACCCGCACGAACGCGTGAACGCCAAGGTCCTCGCTGCTACGGTGGACGCGCAAGCTAGCGCGCCAATCGTTCTGCCACACTACAGCGCCGCCCCTACGCCATCGCCTACCGACCCCGTTATTGGCTGTGCCTTCCGCCGTCTCTTTCCCCGGTAACCCGCGAACTATCACCGTCCATCTTCCCCACAAACCACCAGTCATGTATCTGCGATTAAACTGGGGATGTCATAAACTCCAGGTGTGTCAAGCCGTTGCGTCGCCAAGGCACTCTCAGATGTTCGCTTGAAACCATAGACTGGCACGATATCGCGCTCGTTCGTGGCCATACGCCCGAGTTCTCGGCTGTTCATGCATCCGTCCCACCGTCCCACGCCGGCCTGATCGTTATCGGCGTCTTTGGAGACCGATTCGTTCAAGCGAATCCTAGCCCCCGAGGATCTCGCGGACACCAATCCTCCTTCCCAGACTTCCAACGGGTCCTTTTCCGCCACCCCAAGGGCTTCCCAGGGCTCGCAGAGCTCATCGAGCGGAAAGCAGGAAGTCTTTGTAACCTCCCTTTTCACTCCCCCTTCCCCTCTGCCGGACGAGGCAGGAAGCGCGCTCGGGACGAAGACGGTGATGTTAAGCACCTGCCTCCGGACGCTGCTCTGCCACAAGAACGGATCCATCGCGAAATCGCCGGCGAGCATCTCTACACACGCAGCGTACGTTTGTATACACGCCCATTGACCAAGCCGTGGATATGTAAGGACGACTCCAGAGATCTGGAGTTTCCTGCGGTCCGCTGTCGGCCGGTTTGATATTCTTTTCTTTCTTTCTTCGCCCGACTCCACTCGAGGAGGAGTGCCCGTGGTATCATCATCATACATTATTCTTTTTTATCTCTCATATTTCTCTTCCTCATGCCTTCCGCATACTGTCGAGGAGTGTTGTCATCCTGCCATGATGATCGACGTCATGCGAGACTCAACGGGGTATGTATATAAATCATAGTAGACCATAGTATAATACTGCTTTCCCGGTCCTTCAAGTTGTTCGCCGGACTGCGCGGGAAAACAGAAATCCCCGTCTTTCCAAAATGGGATAATCACGCTCGGATTCATTTAACAGGAAATAAAATGGCCGTAGAGATTACTTACGTTGATCGCAGTATGCGACGTCGCAATTATCGATGGATCATGATTGGCAGATAACCGTTCGTGCCCGCGGGCCGTGGGAATCACAATGTGAATTCGAAACGTGCCTCCTTGACGATCACATCATTTCAGTCGCCCGCCTTCCCCTCTCACTCTCAGATCTCAGGTGTCACTGCTCTCCTTCCATCACGAGCGACTCGCATCCATTTCCGAACCATTCGTAGGCCCGCTCACTGCCAGAGGCTATAGCGTCGAGAAAGACGACGAAAGCCATGGCATGCACAATCACGATCACAATGCCGGGATGCTCCCTGATGAACGAGCTTCCGATACAGTACGTCTTCACATGTATCTGTATCCTGCGTCAGGTGTCTGAAAAGGTTGGAACAGTACAATGTCTTCCCGAGTCCCGAGCCCAAGTATGCAAAATGATGGCGGAAAATAATACATTGTGTTGGGACACGTGGTAATGCCGCCTTCTGAGTCGTGACGCTTAGGTCGGTTTAGTTGTTTCCTTTTTTTGTTTTTGTTTTGTTTTGGCGTGATATATTGGTGATGTGCTTTCGTGAACCCAGGCTCAATACCTCGTTGGCTATACGGTTTACCGAAAAACCGTCGGGACATTTCCCTTCGCTCGAAAGGAGGAAAATGTATGGATGATATGGGGGCAGCCACGATGGAGCGCATCGGAGACGAGGGAGAGCAGCCAACTGGGGTATCTCGCATGACCATCATAGACCGGTCGACCCTATGGAGGAGACACAGTTTTAACTTGGTGCCGCGATAGGTTATCGATTCTGCGTAAGGCCCTGGTGTCCCTTTTGTTTGAGCGCTGTTTTTGAATGTAGCCCGCTTCAACAGGACTAACAGTCGTACCATATACCCGACACCGTCGTGTTTTTGCCCGGAAAGGTGCGCCACACGAGTTTACTGGTCCATCGCGAGTTTCGTTCGAGCCGTTTTCCTCTACCAGGTCGCTTGGGACGAGATGAAGCAGTGAGGCACCAAAGAAAGTCTGGAGAAGCTGGGCGTCGAACATGGTACGGGGAGTGTAGTTCCTCTGCATGCACCACTTGCCCGTGCTGCTTCGATGAGTGCCTAGTTGATTTGCCGTGCACGGGTGTGCTGATCTCCTCCGTTTCCCGCAAATTCCCTCTCTTGCAAATCCCTCGCTGCTCTATTTTACATTGAGCAAGCTCTAGCAGTCCTAGAACATGTCGGCTGTGAATTCTTGGGCGTGATTACTGCGATAGATGCTTGACCTCTCGCGCTCGCCTGGCGCACGGTGCCTCTAGACTGCAAGCAAGACATCGACACTATTTCTCGTTTGCACACATACCTACACCTCCATTGTCCTACAATCCCGCCGCAGCCATCAATCCCTTTGCTCCGACCGCTGTTCGGGGCTCTGATTCCATTGAGCAGAATGTCGAGGGTTGGTCACTATTCCAAGGAGCCACAGGAGGACGTGTTGCTCCTTGATGCGGACGTAGAATGTCGGTCTCCACAAAACGAAGACGGCCATGGTCTCGTCCGTACCCGCAACTAGCCGTCGTACAAATCCGATGGGATGACTCTGATAATGCTGAGTACACATCATTCGAGGAACGTTTCGAGGCTGTCACACACTCTCGTGTGTTCTGTTTGGGATATCCACGATGTCGTGCCAGAGGAAGTTGATATGGATGAGGAGGCCATTGACGAGTGGACAGGGTTCGAGCACCTCCGCTTCGACTCGAATGATGATGAGGTAGGCTGCCCAATCCTCGGTATGTGCTTTTGGTATATGTTGACGTCAAGTAGGAGAGAACCGGTGACTGGTTTAACCCTTCGGACGAGAAGCGTGCACGCCAGGAACGAACGCATGTTTGCTTCGCCAGAGGGAACAAGAGATAGAAGATTCCAAGGCCTCCCCTGAGCAACATAATTGGCTTGAGTTCGCCGCGATCACGATCTCGTCTCGAATACAAGTTAAGATGGGATGCATGCGGAGCAGAAGGCGTCGTTCTTCAAGGTAATCCAGTCGACTTTTCCCTTGACCCATCATCGAGTTCCACCATGGGCCGTCGACCTTTCCCACCTTGCCACGTCCGAGAAATCCTTCTACACGTCTGTCTGTGCCGGACCCACTGCTATCACATTTACGCTCTGGTTTTGATGCCGTAACTTCGCTCGTCGTCACGGCCATACCTTTGTCATCTAGCTTCAACCATGTGCTTGAGGCGTACAGAAAGGTGTCGGGTAACAAAAACTTCAAGGCTTCGGCATCAAAGGCTACTGGTGGATCCTTCCCATCCTCTCGCACCTCTCCGTTTACCACGGTCCCGCGGTCCTGCCCATCTGGCATTACTTTTCGAGGTTGTCGATGACATGCGCCGGTCGGGAGTCGAGATCACCCGCCAATCAGTACCACACGACCACGACTCTAACAGTGCACACCATTTCGATTCACTCGTCCCCTCCGACCCACATGCTCTACGATACCATTCTTAGCTGCCGCCTATCTTCTCTTCAACCGGCCAGGGAATGCCTGGTCGATCACTACCCACCCGTCCACCACAATATCTCTCTGTCTTTCCCTCTTGTTCTCTTTCACTTCTGCGATGCCTATATCGATGAATGGAGTCGCCAACATCCTCGTTCGAAACTTGAGTGGCATGCTGCACCCGTACGTTGTTCTATCATGTCATCGCTACCTCGATGGTGTTCGTTCATGAGAATAATTCGCTTTCTTAGACGGTAGTTGGATACCGGTTTCCAAGAGAGGTACGCAAGTTCGGCCGCAACCCTCCGTACGTGTACCATACATTGCCGGGATGGCTTTTGTTTATGAAGCTGACTTGCATTCTTAGACGATGGTGGGATCCTGGCCATTCGTGGTCTGTAACCTGAATACAAAGCGCTCCGTTCCGAAGCGGAAGAAGTTCAAGTCGACCTCCACTCCGAACTTAAAGGAGGGGATGTACCTCACCATCGCGGAAGACTACCGTCGAGCGAAGGCGAGCTGGCTGGTGTGTGTCTAGGACAGGCAAAACTGACACAACGAACGAACCTCTGGCTCGTCCCGGATGCGTTTCTGCGCTCAGCACTTATCGTTCCGTGTACATGGTGTCTATTGGGAGCTCGGAAGGACGACCTATTATCTCTCGTCAGGCTCAGATGAAACGTATATTCAGGCCTTGTATTATTTCGACCGCCGTTCAGGAGGATCCATCCTCCCGCTGCCTGGACCTGAGGCGATGACTCGTTGCCACCAAATATTGTTCGAACGTAATGGAGGCCGGAGGTGGCAAGAGTCCCTTCTCCTATGAGGAGTTTTCCCATCACTTCGCCCTGTGTTGCGAATCGGACTTCAACGTAAGCCGCAATGTGAGGGAATATTACGTATACGTTGCTGCTGTTTGCCGAACTGCATTTGTGTTCCCAGGCTTTAGTATGTACTTTCGATGCTCTGGCTACCCTAGTGCTTAAAGTCTGTTGTCAGCGCCGGCTTGCTGCACCATTGATGTTCTCCCCATGTTCCAGTTCCGATCAAACATGCATTTGTGGTCGGTTTTTCGACAACGCAGGGGCTTTCACCAGACACAAAAAAAATTGTGGGAAGGGTAGAAAACGTCTGGCAGACGTTCTCAGACAAGCTCAAGAATCGTACCACGCCAAGAAGCGCCGTGTCCACGCCAACGACTCGGCGGATGGTGTCCGCTGTCTGGATACCACCCAGGATCAACCTAGATTTTCAGACGGTGAGTGATTTATGATCCCAGGTGCGGACGACGGCTCACATACGATCAGACATGCCGAGTGCCGAGCTTGTAGCTGCAACGCAGCCCACCCAGGCCATAACCCAGAGTCAGAGCGAGGCTTGCAGTTCAGCAGTCTATGAGGTATTATTTTCCGCTGTCTGTACTGCGATCTTCTAACATAAGTAAAGGTTCCTGGTAATGACACGTTACCACTTTCTGTGCGTAGGGGTCGACGAGCTCACCGTCAGCTTCCGAAACGTTTCCGGGATGTACTTCCAGAACCCCCTCTACCACTTCCTCCACAAGATATAGTCCCTCGCGAAGTAAACGTGGTTCCCGTCGCGAATCATCATTCCCTGGCACCTGTCGTTACTCCAGATCAACCATCTTCGCTACCTACATCCGACCCTATCGTTCAGTTCGTAGAATCACCCCCGCTGAAGGAGCATCAGGCTGTCGTGGCCACTCAAGCCAATTCATTCGGTTTATTTCGCTTATATGACGAGGGTTCAATTCCTGCCCATGATCCTGAAGATCAGAGTGGTGGTGACCCACAACCAGGAGTCCCGGTTGAAGTTGTCGAATCCCCGGAGGATAGCCCTGAAAATCCCTTCCACCCATACCCAAACGAAAGTTCTTGGCGTCTTGGCGATTGGTATTGGAACCAGGGTACTCAGAAGTCCAAGAAAGGCTTTCAAAGCCTCGTGGAGATTATTGGGGGCCCCAGCTTCCAGTCAGAGGACCTGCGATGTACTAACTGGACTGCGGTTGACCGCCAACTAGGCTGCTCGGGAATTCCTGGTACCTCTTGTGTGCCTCCCTCGATTTCTGTGTCCGACTCGCAAGGCTGGTTACCAGAGGAGGATGGTTGGAAGCAGAGAACTATCACTATATCTGTCCCGTTCCCTAGACGTTCAGTACATCCCGGCCCAAGAGACTACAGCATCTCTACGTTTTACCGCCGGTCTCTTCTCTCCATAATTCGTGACAAACTCGCGGATCCCTTACGCTGCAAATATTTTCGGTTTGAGCCCTACCTCCTGCGTTGGAAGTGTTCCCGAATGGCTGATGACTCAGATACTGGCGTCTATGGCGAAATTTTCTATTCTCAAGCTTTCATCGCAGCGCACCGTCAGTTGCAGGATGCACCTCCGGATCTCGCAAGCAACTGTGCTTTACCTCGACGGATTGTCGCGCTCATGTTCTGGTCTGATGCGACTCAGCTGACGTCGTTTGGTGACGCCAAGTTATGGCCCCTTTACGTTTATTTCGGCAACGAGTCAAAATATCAGCGTTCTAATCCAAATGCAAATCTTTGCTCGCATGTGGCATACTTTCAGGCAGTAAGTGATCGCTGTCTATTACGATTGGTAACTAATTGTTGTTCTAACTCAGTTACCTGACGAGTTCAAAGATTTTGTAATGGAGCACACCGGAGGAGATAAAGCACCCAGTGATAGTCTTTTCACTCATTGTCATAGAGAATTGTTCCATGCTCAGTGGCAAGATATCCTAGATGATGATTTCCTCCGTGCATATGAACACGGTATGCCATTCATGTGCGGAGATGGTATCGAGAGGCGCCTCTTTCCTCGGATCTTTACCTATTCAGCGGACTACCCTGAAAAGTATGTATGTTTCTGGCGTCTGGTTAAACTCTCGACTGAAATTATCTTGTCTACAGAGTTTTAATAGCTAGCATCCGCAACCTCGGCGGATGTCCTTGTCCACGATGCTTAATCCCTAAGGAAAGGTTGCAGAATGTCGCTACGGAGGTCGATATGTTGCAACGTGATGTCTTGTCTCGGCATGACACTGCAGAGAGACGTGCAAAGGTTGCTTCTGCGCGGCAGGTAATCTACGAGCAACAATTTGCTGTCGACACAGCCCAGGTAGAAGCTCTTCTGAAGCCAGAATCACTGGTACCAACTTCGGTATGTCTTCTAAGATTCGGAATTGAAGTCAATTGCCTACCTTTGTTGTTTAGAATGCGTTTTCGGCAAGACTCGGTCCAGTAGGATTTGATTTTTTCGTCATGCTTGTTGTCGACCTATTACATGAATTCGAACTCGGGGTTTGGAAGTCGATCTTTACCCACCTCCTTCGCATAATGGATGGTCTAAAGGGGAATTTTCTAGCTGAACTTGATTGCCGGTGAGACCTCCATTTTATTGATGAGTTATACAACACTGACTATAAGAAGGTTTCGTCAAGTTTCTACCTTCGGTCGTGACACTATTAGGCGTTTCCGTAAGAATGTCTCAGAGATGAAGCGGTTTGCTGCGCGTGATTTTGAGGATATACTCCAGGTTGGTATTGTGTCCCCCTGTTCTATTTTACCTTGCTGATGTTGAGTCTGACAGTGTTCTATCCCAGTCTTTGCCGGCTTACTTCCAGAGCCTCACAACACAAACATTCTCCGCCTACTCTTTGTCCTCTGTCATTGGCACGGCCTCGCCAAGCTTCGTCTTCACACTGATGAGACACTCGGTGTTTTTGAGTCTGTGACGAAGAACCTCGGAGATCTTATTCGCAATTTTGTCTCTAATACCTGTTCTAGTTTTGCAGCAAAAGAGTTACCGCGCGAAACTGAAGCTCGACGTCGACGGCAAGTACAGCAAAACCAAAAGAAATTGAAGCAGCCTCAAGGAGTGACCCGACAGCTCAAAACGCTCAACCTTCAAACTTACAAACTCCACGCCCTGGCGGACTACCCGTCGCAAATTCGTTTGTACGGTACGACGGATTCATATTCTACCCAGTCTGTACGTATGTTTTTTTTTTTACGAATGGTGGTGCAAATGCGACCGTCTACACAGGGAGAGCTCGAACACCGTACAAGTAAAAGTCGGTTCATCAGAACCAGCCGGAGAGATTATGTACCCCAGCTTGCCGCCATAGAACGACGACAAGCCCGTATCCGTTCTATCCGTACGAAACGTGATGCGCTAAACCTGACAGATTCAGTAGCAAATAAACCCGATGAACACCACGTCATCGGGCTTTCCCAAAATTTCCCTGAAGAGATGACAAGATTCGTGCAAGCAAACATCGAGGACCCTGCCACTAGGGTGAGGCTCCGGAGTCCTTACATACTAGTATGCTGAACGCGTGAAATTCTTATTAGAATTTTGTTTCAAAGCTGAAGGCCCATATTCTCCCACGTATCGCGGTCATCCACCGGGGAACGACACCAGGACAAGATGCCGCGTTTGAAACAGAACTTTCGGCAAATGATGATCTCCTTCGTATCTCCCAACTCAATCATGTGATATTTAACGGAAACAAGATTTATCGCCACCGACTACTTCGCATAAACTATACGACCTACGACCTCCAACGGGACTTTGATACCGTCAACCCCGGTACTGATCACCGGGACATAATGTTATTGTCGCATTCAGATGGCACTGACCATCCATTTAGTTATGCACGCGTGTTGGGCATCTTCCACGCCAACATCATCTATACTGGGCCAGAGTCAAAGGATTTTCGATCTCGTCGGATCGAATTTTTGTGGGTACGTTGGTTTGAGGTCATACAGGACTATTCCACGGCCTTAGGATGGGAGCATAAGTGTCTTGACACTATGAAGTTTCTGCCAATGGCGGATCAGGATGCGTTCGGATTTGTGGACCCATCGGATGTGCTCCGAGGCTGCCACGTCATCCCGTCCTTTGCCGATGGCCTGCTTCACCCTGATAGGGTTGCAACATCTCGCTGTGCTGGCGATGCAGATGATTGGCGATGTTATTTTATCAATCGGTGCGCTCAACTCTGAGTGATGTTGATTTTCTAATGTTCTGAATCTGCTAGGTTCGCTGATCGTGACATGCTGATGCGTTATCACTGGGGACTCGGGATCGGACATACATATTCACATGCATCACCAACAATTCAGATTGATTCAGATTCGGCTTATCAGTCTCCTCGGCAACCTCCTTCCAACATCAATACTGGGTATCAGTCAAACCATGTTACATGTGAATTCGACGATCTAGAACACTTGGATGCCGAGTTGGAGCTTGGCGAGGTCGAATTTGAGCCTCCGAGTCCAGTTGAGTCTGACTTGGACTCTGACTCGGATGACCTCGACTCCATCTTAGACGACTGTGCTGATTTAGATGGGTGGGAGGATTTGGATCAGAAGGCTCTTGATGGATACGAATTCTAGCATTATTTCATGTTTTTACAGCACTACGATAGGTTCAGTTGCTAGTTATACTTAGCCCCGTCGATAGTCAGTTCCAATATTTATTTTATCTTCTCTTCGCTCACGGAAGCAAAACTCGAATACGGTTCCGAAGTCATTGGTCAACCTTCTCGTCCTCCTTGCTACATATGCATCGGCAACCTACTGACTGTCGAACAACTTCAGGACGAGGGTTTCGTCAATACGTTCAAACCAATGAACGGAGAGGATACCAAATTGGGGTGGTTGTAAGTACTAAGCACTTTCCTCGTTCTTTCTTTCTTTTCTCTCTTTCCCTCGACGAGTAATTTAGGTTGCTGACACTCAATGCCCAGGAGCTACGTCGATCTCGAGACAGCAGTCTATACACCATTGTGCTCAATTTGACAGCACCGGGGCACGGCTCGTTTGACCCCATGCATATTCATATTTGTCCACCGCCATTATGATTCATGCTGATCATCAATCGTTTCCCCAAGATTGGCGATGAACTCTAGGTTGGATCATCTGCCCGTGAACCGCAATATGTCCGGGTGAGCGTAACTTGTCTGCAGCGTCTCCACTGGGAAGATCACTCACCGTACTTTACACTACGACAGATCCAGCAAGGGAACGAATTACAACATATAAGCGGTATCTCAGTCAACGCTCGTCTGTCGTTCAATGCTGGAGGAGGATGGCGGGTTCACATTTCCTCTTAACCTATGTACGTGATATGATCACAATCTCGATACCAAATGACTTTGTCTCGTCGGAACTCCAGGTACGCGATAGAGCGCACGCTTCATCAAGCTATTCCAAGCTGTCGACGAGGCCGAGCCTAGATTTCGCCAACGTTCATACTATGCAAACACGAACCCAAACACGCTGTGTGTTGGTGTTCATGTAGAGGCGGCAGAGTACCCACAATTTCCCATCCCCTTCAGCTAGTAGTAGTATGGGTTATGTCGTGAAAATAATTATGTTGAATCTCGTTTCTCGTTTCTTCTATTTCGTGCAATTTCGGGCTGTCATCGTGTTCGAAAAAGGCAGCTGCGTCAATCTCTAAATTATTGGTACCTCAAGGTCCACCGTCCACACCCTTTGCTCCTGAGCGTAGCACACGATCCACCTCTTAACCCATCATGTATCCCCTCCCTTGTCCCCAAGTTGATCACACACAAACTGCGGGGATAGCCGAGGTCTGTCTCCGACTGACCCCATTCTCTGTATTTGTCCCAAACCGCGAAGGCTTTGAAGAAGAGTCTGGGATCCGAATACCTCCCCAACACCTCCACGAAGCCTCCACTCCGCGACGAACGCTTTCTCGCGCGCGAATACCATCACAGTGGCAGAACCCATTGCTCACCTCAACCGTGGCCCGCGCCACCCACGACAAAGGACTACGAGCACGTGCATATGTTTCGGTCATGAATACCTATCCATTCTCTATGCGTGGACCACGTAGGGTGCGCACCCCACAAGAGAGCAACTCCGGGTAAGCTGTTAAGAGGTCAGCCTGCGGGATGAGACCGCGCTCTGTCTAGGATTGCGCTTGTTGGATGCCTCTGCCAACGGACTTAGTGGGTGTCCTTATTCCCCTGAAGCGACTGGAAACGTCCCTATGGAGGACGTCGTATATGCCCTTACCGCCAAGTCTTTTTGCGGCCATATCAATGAACCACTGGCATACACTGGTCAGCTCATTCCCCCCTTGCATTATTTGATACTAATGTTTCATGTCATCTCCTAGCACTTCGCGGGCATCGCTATCCAGCCTGGGTCCGAAATGGGGTATCGGGTATCTCTCCTGTTGCTTGCTTAAACCAGTGCTTGGATTTCCGAAGTCCTGGGAAGGGTAAGTAGGAGTCTCGTTCATCGTGCTTGCCTCGCTCATAAACGGCGGGAGCAGAAGCTGACCGCAAAGGTGCAGAGGCCAAGTGTTGAATTCGCTACAGGATATTCATGATGCAAGCGTCATAATAGAAGTACCGTTGGTGGAGAAGCTGGGCTGCAGCATCATCCCGGTCTTGTAAGTCATTTTCCTCTTCATCCTTCATCGATATCATGAATAAAGAAACTGATATTCTGAATGTGTAAGGTTAGCAAAAGTGCAGTCACTGTCTCCTACAGCTTTGCAATTCGACACTTGTGGCTGGTTCTCATTGAATGGGACATCGAGACTGGGAGGAATCCTGGTAGTGATAGTCGTCAACATTGTCAAATCAGACGAACGGCACATGCTGAATTCCAAAGCCCATGATATCTCTGACACTGCTGAGGCAAGGTAGCGATGCGATCACTAAAGAGGGGAGATTGCAAGCTCCCGCCACTCGTGGTATTCGTTTCCCCGTACATCGGCGGCATGCAAACATAGCGAGTCCAAAGTTCCCGCAAATCGATCATTCAGAGGGCCAGGTCCCACCCTCCTGCCACATGACCGTCGTTCTTTGGGGCAACAAGGTTCAGCGCTGCTATATTTCTGGATATGCAGCGTTATTTGGAGTACGACAGGCTGCGGAGGGAGAGAATTTTGGTTTGTGCTCGCAAGCAGGATAATTAAATGAGCGCAGGCAACCGGGTCCTCTCGTTACTGGGTCAGATCGGGCGAGCATGTGCGCGCGTAGTGGCCGGGAACAAGTAAGCCAGGGAAGACGTCGCGCACGAAGCGGTCAAACGGAAAAGATCATGCGACATGGAAGAGCACCGTGGCATAAGGTACTACGGCAAGTCCAGGCGACTCATGCTTCTTCCCAGATCTCGGTACTGTCTTCCCCTCCCTTTCGTGCTTCGGCTATCCCTTCTCCCCTTCCGGAAGAACCTGAACCCGGAGCGACATCGTCGTTTCCGGTGAACTTTGCATTTTCATTCCCAGCGATTCCTTATTTCCTTTCCACATCTTTTTCTGGCTCACCACCATCGTCATCCCAATCATTACGCACGGCTTTGGCCTTCGCCGTCTGTTTCAGACTGTGGATCTGACGTCGACAGTGTCTGCCCATTCACTCTTCTACAAACTCCGCGGGGAGCAAACGTAATGTCGACATGCCCATCTGAATCGACAAGACGATGCGCGTGAGGCGGTAGGCGGTCGGGTACTTCTCGTGCAAAGTCAAGACTGTAACCTTACCTATACCCGTATGGCTCTTTGCGAACCGTATTATGATCACTAACTCCATTTCTACCAAGCCAACCGATACATGTCCTTGATCGTCAAGGAGGGTGTTGCTTATCTCTTTTTGTATGTCGTTCATGTGCTCATGCTAGTTGTCTCTGTGTTTGCAATCTAACTTGGCACCGCTGATAGAGTTTTGTTCCACGACACAGAAATTTGCTTGATACTATCTCCGCAGTGATATTAAAGCTGGATGACCCATTGGTCCCTGTCTGGTACCTCATCCTCGACCTCTTTCACTGTGCACCCATCGTTCCCCGACTTGTGATCAACATGCGTGCGTTGTTCGACAAGAACAGCCGTAGTCGCTTGGAAGGGATTGATAACGTATTCGGCATCTCTTCGCGTTCTGGGAACGTTGCTGGATAGGATGCCTCTCTGGGATCGCGTTTGCGGATGTGAGCAGCCATCCGGGCAAGAAGGGTGAAGAGGAAATGGTGCATGCTAGGAATTGACTGGATAGAATACCATTTGACTCTGCTCCACCATGTCCCGGCCCAGCCGTTCAGCATTTCTTCCTTGACTTGATTCTCTCGTGGGCAGAAATCTGTCTATCGCTTCCAGCTCACGAATTTCCGAGTCTCAGTAGGTGATTTATCCATCAGTTCAATCGAGAATAGCCTGATTTCTGATCAAGTACCTTAGGAACGGATCAATAGGGCTTCATGCACAGTACGCAGATGAATGCCACGGCTGAGCATCTTTAAGTTCACGCCGGTGCCACCGTGACTTTGCGGCCTTTGCTCGGTTGTCCGCTTGCGACACTACAGTACAGATCCGTTACCATGTTTTCTGACGAATTAGGCAGCAAGCTTCAAATCGGGATATCATCGTCACCTCCGAAAAGGGCTCCGACGGACCAGACAGGGCTACAGCACGATGCAATATATGATTTATTAAAATTTGCTGGCTCGTCAAGAATTGAAGAAATCAAGTTGTCGATGAAAGATACCACCTCTGCAATAGATCCCTATAACGTCGAGTATCATACGTTATCCCGTATTGCTTCCGGTTTTTCATTGCGCAGCTCAACACGCGGTCATCGGGGCAGATCTCATTTCGCGCTTTTCGTTTGGAAAACAGTTGTCTACGTCTTTAAGACGGCCAAGGACCACGTTGGATCTCGGTCACCTCGAGCTGGATTTAAATGTCCGATACGACCAGATGACAGGAGAAACGATCATCATGTAATGAATGGGAAGGGCAAAGCGCAAGTTGGCACTCATGGAGCGAGACATGCTCTACCTCAGATCGAAGGCACAAAACTTTCTTTGGCCGACGGTAGGGCCGTGGCCGGTGACGGTTGGGTCCTGGTTCCTGAAGGTCCGTCCCTGGCATACCCTCCCTCATGACTATAGACCCAATTTGTAGTGCAGGAACGCACATTCTTCATGTTCCCAAACGACTCGCTGGCGCGATGTCCCTGTTGGCGGGAAGCTGCCGTTTCAACTTACCATCACCCCCTTCAAGTTAACGAAATTCAAAATGCACAGTATCATGTGGTAATTTGACGGTGAGCAAACTTACAGAACAGGTGAGCTTTGCTAATACCCGTGATTTCTAAGATAGAATAGAGTATTACTATACACAAGCAGGGTCACGAACACAGCCGGATGCCATACGACTCCGATGCGCTATTTTGTTGGTTGTCGGGTACAACATTCCAAATCAAAAATACAGCGAGCCCGTACCACTGGTATCCGATGAGCCATACGTATTCCGAAAGTCCCCGCTATATTGATGTTTGAGACCTGGAGAGGATGAAAGCGAAGTGGCATATTCTTTCAAAGGACTGTGACCATGGACGATTTGCCATGAATTGGAAGTACCCGATTCCTGTTCTATTCTGCGTCCCTCGAACCGAAGCAAACGGAGCATTGTCATGGTTGACCATACAACTCAAGATAATCTTGTGAGTGGAAAAGGAGGACGTAAGTCCGCAGTCATCAACATTCTTGGCATTGCTCGTATTCATTTATCATTGCTTGCAGTGCCACTGCGCGTCCGAATGGTCATTTCTTCCGCCCCTACGACAAGTCCCGCGGTCACAAGGCGACTCCTCAAAAGATGCATCGACGTATCCCTATACTCGCTGCCAAACAGATGCACGAAGAGATTCAGATCAGCCGACGACTTACCTGTTCCTCGGGAGCGTCTCACCACTCCGAAGAGTGCGCTCAAATTCGTCGGGTTCGCCGGCCAGCCGCACGCAATAGCATGAAAGTTTGATGCGTTATCTAGTGAGCGAGAGTGGTGAAGCGCCACCATGACCCTCCTATGAGTGTGTGGATGCTAGTGTTTGTGCATGGTTCACGGCTGTCATTTTTTCAAGTAACTTGATTGCAATTTTCAAAGTTATTTCACTATCAATGTTTCTTCCCTTCAACTAGGAGTTGTTCTGCCTAATTGATCGTCAGGCGTGGTATTTATTGTTTTACCCCGAAGGTGTTACATCATTCACACCAGAGGTGGAGTCTTTACTCAAGGTCATGACTGGAATGTTATTGAATACCGTACCAATCTTGTTCGGTACATCTGACGCCGCGGTGTTGTTTTGCACTTGTGAAGTGACTGAGTACTAAATGTTAATGCTGTCGGCGCATAGTAGTAGTAGCATCATTGCGTGTTTCCATCCTTCTCTCTCGCGGGCCCTCTCCGCCTTTCGCAGGCCAACCCGGGCTTGCAGGTCTTGCCCTATCGATGCATGTCGGGCTTAGTTCGCTAGTAAGTGGGGGGAAGGAACGATGCCATGATCCGAGCATAGTAGTAGGTACTTTGGATACAACTTTGAACTGACCCGGAGCCTGAGCCCGGGTGGGGAAAATCGTTCAAGT
This sequence comes from Leccinum olivaceoglutinosum, assembly GCA_038091795.1. Classification (NCBI taxonomy): domain Eukaryota; kingdom Fungi; phylum Basidiomycota; class Agaricomycetes; order Boletales; family Boletaceae; genus Leccinum; species Leccinum olivaceoglutinosum. The sequence goes on along the minus strand of JBBPPD010000004.1, from coordinate 16,570 downwards.
TTCCGAGTGACGCGAGACTATGTTAGAAATGTCCGCTGAGGCGAGCTCACAGTTTTCTGGATCATCGGGATGGGCCGCCGAACATTGAAGTACATAGTTTCCGCGCGACCCACTCATCAAAAAACTGCAAAATTCAGACATTCCCTGACAGCCGGCGGGGTACGATAAGCAAGTATAAACGATTTACGCGTGGACGCTATCTTCCGTAATCCCGGGCCAGTCCTTCACCCTCGCACAATTATCTCCGACGTCGACGTTGTTGACCCGCTCTTTGATGCCACGACTTTACTCGAGGCTCGCTTCCTTTACATCTACATCTACCTCCGCGTCCGGCACCGCCTCGGCATCCACTTCCAACGGTGGACAGCGATGAACTCCTCGCACTCACCCGCTGCTTCGTGGACGGCGCCTGCGCCTTTTCCCCGAACACCGCTCCTTGTTGAGTAGGCATGGAGGTGTTTGGAGCAGATCCAGTTTGACAATTGTAACAGGGCGGGGTGGCAGTGACAAGTGGAAGATTTACGTCGAGTCCCGGGCCCGCCGTGTTCGATTCAGATGGAGGAACGGAGTAGATTGACAACTATGAGGAATTACTACTACTTTATACTCCCTGTTCCAACGCTCGCGGCATCAACTTCAACGAGCATTGTCCACGTCTCGTTTACGCGGGATTCGCGAGAGGAATACTATGCCATGGCATCCGAAAGTCTCCCGACTCACCCAAAAAGAGACAAAGAGTCGCGTCTCTCTCCCGCCTCTCCTCGCCCGTCTCGACGCTGTGCACTCCGCCCTCCAACGTGCCCTCTCACATGCACTCGCGACCGCCGCCGCCTCCCCTTCAGAGCACACGAGCATCGTCCGCAACGTCCTAAACAATCTCTCCCTCGCCACCTACTTCGGCCTCCCAACCCGCTTCGACCAGGACGACCTCTCCCGTTTCTGCTGGCTCTGGGAATGACTCCACCTCCCCGCTCATTCTCCCCCCCCCCCAGGACGACCCAAACCCGTTCCTCGTCTCCTCGTCTCCCCCGCCCCCAAAGGATTGGATTCGTGGCGCGATGGGCTTCGTCATCACCCCCACCTCTCATTACCTCCAGTCTGCAGGGAAACGCGTCCCTGCGTACGGCATCAGCATCGAAGTCGAGATGGACATTGACAAGGGCATGACTGATGGCATGGCCGCCGTCGCAAGGTGGACTGCTGATACAGACAAACGACGAGCACAGTTCCGCGCAAAGCTGGAGTCTTGAGTCGAGGTACCTCTTTCCTTCATCCTCCCTCCCTCATCCAACTCACCTTGCTTTTCCCAGCTCCACTCGGCCACCAACCCAATCCCAAACGTGCCCATGGTAGACCTGTCCCGCATCGCTCTTAACAATGCTCAGCCTTCGTCCCTCACTCGAGCGCTTGCATCCGCATCCCCAAAGGACCAAGCCATCCGAATCCTCGCAGGCATGCTTCCCCACACCTCCTCTTCCTCAAAGTCTCTTTCCAAATCTGCTGCAACGTGTGATTTTCTCATCCCCTTTCCGATCGCGAAAAAAACATACCCTGCTGACCCTTCGCCATCCAACCCCCCCCCCCTCCCTTCTCCACACCTCCTCTTCTCGTCTCAAGCGTCTCGATTCTCTTGCGGGACTCCTCACTCCACAGACACGTACTCGCAAGCGCATCGACTCCACAGCCTGAAGGATACTTGTCAGCGTGCGGATGCGCCTTGAGATCTTCAGACTTCTTGAAGTTCTGTGAGTCTTTGGACATTACAGACAACGAATATGTGACGTGATTAATCTCTCCACCACAACTACTCACCGCACCTGAGATCAGAAATTGGGTCGCATGGCTATTCTCGCCGACCTCGCAAGGGTTCTAACGGTTCCCCTGGATCGCCTGATGGCGTGTATCAACGAAACAGTATTCGCCAACGTGCGGGGCTGTGGGCTATCGTTGGTGATGAACGGACAGAGCATACCACTCTCTGAACCTGGAAATGCTAAGTCACGATGCACTTCTCATGCGTTCGAGAAGCAGGGCTGTGACACCCGGCAACCACTGAAGTGATGTTGCGGTGCCCTTTGCATTCAAGAAGGGCGCGGACGCTCGAGTTGTGAACGAAGTAAGTCAAACCTGGCGTATCGGTGCCAACGCTTATTGGTTTCCGTAGGACCCACAGAAGATCGTTTGGAGTCTCCACTGCATCATCCGAGAGGACTCCTGCCGGCGATTTGCATTCGGAATAACATCGAGGACAGCAACCTACGACTCTGGCTCAGCAACCGTGCGTTTCTCGCCGCATCGCAGCCAATCAACTTTCTCCAGGTACGTCGAAGGTCTGCTTTATACACACAGTTGGAATCTAACTCGGTGAGAGTAGGAGATAGAGCAAACGATACGCCTCTTCACCTCCCTGGCATGGGCGTCCGTGGCCTCAGACATGGAAGGGCTGGCTTGGGACCCCACGGTCAAGAGGTCAAGTGATGGGCCAGATAGCTGGCAGTATGAGTTCAAAGTGGGGGATGAAACATTTACGACGACAGAGGCCCTTGCGACGCACGGCGCACATTCCTTGGTTGGTCATGGAACCCGGGTTTACGCAGCAAAGGACTCCAAAGGGAATACACCCTCATCCCATCCCACCCCGTCCCTGAGGATGCCATAGACCACATCCGTGATCTCCCGCAACCGTGCACTTTGACCCGGACCTCACCAGCATCATCAACAGTATCTCCGCCCATGTCATGGGCATGCGCACTTGCTATCTCACCAACAAGGACAGCAACTACGGGGACTCGGAGTCTCGGCGCTCGTTTTCCTCGCAACGCCCTTCGGTATACAAGCACCAGTCCGAGGCGGTGGACTATTACCATGATACCAACCTCTTGTATGGGGACCCTTCGGGCACTGTCGCGCCCAAGTTCGCGCTCCGTATTAGACCACCAGTTCATTCTGAGGGATGGGATGATCACTGCTTCCGAGTCGATCATGCTCATTGTCTTGTACGTCTTCTATGCTCTTACGGTCGTCATTGGGTAAGCCGCAGAGAGAAATTGCGTCGCATCGAAGCCACCCTAGGCGCCGAATTCTCGGACGACACCCATCTGCAACCATACTAAGTCCTTTGAACCTTGACATGTCGTCATGCTCACTTTTCCTCCCCCAAAGAATCTCCGCCACCGAAGCTAGTCTCACAGTGCCGCTTTTGTCCCAAATACCTGCGCATGCCAGATCCAGATCCGCACCTACCATACCTCGCGTGCAAACAACACTTCCTCCCGTTCCTATTTCACGCACTGCCCAATTAGTTCTCCGTCTCACCTTGCCCAGATGCCTTCCTTCTCTCTCGTGGGTGCCATAGAATTCCGACAAGTCGTCGCGTCTCTCCAAAGCCGGGCTACCAGTCCATCCCTTAATATGTTCGATTCCCCCGTGTCACCTTATGCAGGCGGCCATTACCACCCCCATCGCCGTCGGAGCCGCTCCAATTCTGTTTCACTGCACTCTCCACCGTCTGACTCTGACGAATGGGGTCGGGCGATGAGTGTTCCCTTGAACGATCGCTCTCCGAAATTGTTCCGCAGCACTATTCCAGAGGAGCCAGCACACGAGGAAGCAGACTGATGGGGCAGGCACGCCGAGGACAACACATGTACACCGCTTTCACTACCTATGATACCCTCGATTTCACAGACGCCTGCGTCTCCGCACGAGATGTTACCATTACCCGAAGAGGTTGAGGTTGAGAATCCTCCAGCGCCACCTAGGGGTCTATGGTACGTTCTTGTGCGGACGTGGCACATCCTGTTTCCGTCGTTGCACCACTTCAAATCCAAGACCCTGATAGGGAAGATCGTTTCGCTTCTTGCAGCTGGTAGCCATGGTTCTCACGAGGAAAAGATATACGGACACGAGACGCGTCTGTCCGAATTCGAGGAAGAAGGGGTTGAGAGGGCATTGATTGCCGGACATGAAGTGCAGGAAGAACTTCGCGAGATCCAGTTCAATAAGTGGTTGACCGCCGTCTAATGTATTATTGGACCGCTGTTCATGTGTCACCATATTGTTCAGTGCGTTGGTTTCGTTTTGTCACGAATGCATCCCTGTTGAACTCGGCGTCAAGGCAGGACTAGTCACGTAAAATGGCTATTTGTGGGAATGGCTCTAGGGGGATTCTTGCTTGCATTGCTGGCTTCGCCAGATGGGGGTCACACCCTGCTTTCCAGATGGCGAGATTTTCCATGGGTTTTCTCGTCGCCGTCGTGTAGATCATGGCGATCGCAGACGAAGTCGTCAATGTTCTCCAGGTAACGGATTTACAAGGTCTCCCGTATCGAGTAGACATTTATATCTGTATGCTTTACCAGACGTTTGGATTCATCTTTGGACTCTCGGACGCCATCCGAGTCATCGCGGTCTCACCATCTTTGCCGTCGGCAACTCGCTCACCGATCTAGTCGCCCGGAACACGAGCGTCGCCGTAAGTTCGCTTTGTCTCATCTCACCAACGTCCGCGCTCCCTACAGGTCTTTGCCTCCACGATGGGCTTCTCAACCTGCTTCGGCGGCCCGATGGTCAACATCCTCCTCGGTATTTCGGGAACATTCGAGACTAATTTAGTTTACCCATCCGAGTCGACAAGGACAACGGGCCAACGGGCCAGACTGCGAGATACCAGCTAGTATTAGCTGCTCTTTCGACTTGGGCTGAAGTGGGCGGTCGGAGATATCGTCAAGCGGTGTTCGGGAGATATGGTAGTGGGCTTACGGAAGGAAGTCGGGTACGCATAAGCGATCGTGGTAAACTCGGAGATTTCGAATTCGCGAACAAGGTGGATTCTGGTGATATTTCTTCGAACGGTAAGAGGTTTGCAAAGCCCCCCCCGTCTTGCTAACCTTTCAACAGGGAACTTTGACGTTCATGGCTGTAGAAGTGGAAAAACACGGGTACATGTTCCTGACCAACGAATTGTCGATGGAGCCACCAGTGTCGGTTTATCGCGCGAATTTCCTCCACGACTTCGAATCCGTATGATGGGCCTTTGCATGGGTGTTGTTTTATCACACGGACAAGAACTCAGATGACAAGGAAAAGGCCAAATGGCAGTACCAAGAATTCCAGAATGCGTTTCCCGGTTCGATGAAGGTGACCACGCGACACGACTTCTTCACAGATCCATTCGTCCTGGGCCCTGCCTTCAAGACGCTTTGTGGCACATGCAGGCCGCTGTCGGTTGACCTTTGGTCGTTTTCGGTAGCTTGACGCACTTCCTACGACATCTGTCCACCAGCGTGGATCCGACGCCCAGACTGCACCGCCGACTCCGGTCACCTCTCGTCGTCAGGCCCTGTATGATCGTGTCCGCCTGAAATCATTGACCTCCACCCCGGTCAAAGTCAAGAGTGACAAAGTCACAGGCAGTAAGCTCACCAAAGACCAGATCCAGAAACTCGGTCAGGAAGAAATGCGGCGACGTTGCCTCCTCGGTCGGCTAGGTGGTGTGAAAGTACCTCGATGTAAGCACAATACGTGTCTATCAGCGTACCAAAAATCTTACATCTTCCCCAGGATCTTCTCATGCCCGGTTGGGTCGACCCCAACCCCAACCACCCGCAAGCGCAAAGCTCTTCTCGCCAGCGAGGTTATGGCTGCGATCGTCAAATCTTCTCCCGTCCCGATGTCGACATCGGAAGCCTCCGAGTCACTAAAGTTGCTTACGACGCTCTGTCCCTTCTTCCTTAGGCGGCTCGACATCGACGGTGAAGAATAGCTTGAAATGCCTCCTACCGCATCGACTTCAGACACTGCCGAGGACAACTGGAGTCCGAAGAAGTCATCGGGAAGCAAAGCGGCCCCTCCCCCCAGCCCTGGATCGAAACTATTTGCAAGCATCTCGCCTGCGAGCCCCGGATCCAAGGCGCGTCTAGATAGCGCAGAACAATTGCTTACCCGAAGTCCTCGCAGAGTTAAACGGGAGGCGGGAGGAATCAGACACGTCAGAGAGATGCTCAGAAGAGAGTTGGAACTTCACGATTGAATTGCTTTTCATCTACATTTCATCGATTTGTTATTCGGAATCTTGTAACTCCGCATCTACACTTTGCAAAAGGTACAAAATACTGATATGTCCACCGCGAACCGTCTTGACTTAGGTGTTCTTGTAAGTTGTCGCTAGGTACCCTTCGGGGGCTTCCTTCTCCGGTGCCCGCTACTATCATGACCAGCGGACGGGAATGCTCCTCGTCCAACCCGTCCGGCTAAAACCCCCAGTCCGAATGCAGGACGGGGGCCATGAGCTTAAAACCCTCCCAAGACGTTGCCACACTACGCACGGCGTTCGAAGCAAACCTCCTCTCCGTCTCGCCCTCTGCAACGCCCTCCCTCTCCCTCCACTCATCCTTGGTTGTCTAACTCCCCCCCCCCAAGCGCCGAGTCAGACGGGAAGTCCATATTTCTCTGTTGCATCCCTTATTCCTTCGGCCTATGGGCGCATCGGCGTGAACAATTGAACCAGCTGTCAGGCACCTGACTTCTTCTGTAGCTCTGTACGTCTTTCCATTCCATTGAGTTCATGGCCAGGTTGTCCAGCAGGGTCCACTCGATCCCTTGCTGCGCACTGGTTGCTTATTCACGGGCGAGCTGAGTCATGTATCGAGCAGGAGACTTCATGTTGCCATCAAGTTCATTGTCGCTCGTCCCAACGACGTCTGGGAGACTTGACCGGATCAACAAGGTGCCAACCGCGGGTGTAATTGTGAGTCGTCTTCCCGGTGTGATGGTTGAATGTTCTCAGACTAGCTCCCTCGATGAACAGGCTGCGGCGATGTATTCCCTGTCGACACCGCTTCCTTTGTCCATCCCAAAGCAAGTTTTTAGTATTCATTAAGCGATAATCACGGCGGTTTCCCTGTCGTCATGTACGAACCATTGAGCGATCATGCTACCAGTAATATGAATCGCCTTTTCTTGTAAGTCTAATACCATCTGGCGTACAGTTCCACTAAATGTTTTAGTAGGTCGCTGGCCCAATTTGTGGTCTGTTCGGCGCGCCCACACGATACGCGAAGCCCCGCGGCGTCGTATACAAACTTGTTCCATGTCTGTGACCTCACCACACCAACTCCGTCGCGTAATTATGAACACTGCAAATGCGAAGGTTTTTTTATGAAGACCGAGTCCCTCTTTTGTGTATAATGGGAGCATGGTTTCTCATTCAACATTTCGCTGTGTACGCTGGCCTCGGTAACAGGAATACATGGCGACAGCTCTCAATCAGAGTCTGATGCGAGCGGCGAAAAGGATATATATATGCATCCTCAGGGCGCTCTGCGCTTGCCGAACATCGACATCATCCTCGAAGTTAAGCGGTCACGTTCTGGATATCAGCCCATCTCATTCAATCTCTCGCAGCGCATTAGAGGACCGCGCAAAGGCATGGTCAAGTGGCCGATCCTCCCATCCGCGCATCCTTAGCCCGTTTTCACCAGCGACCTGGTGTTTTTGCATCCCAATAAGCCTCCAGACTACCCCTTCGTCAAACTCTACTCCTCACCCCGTACGTGCGCGAGTGTAGGTGCTTTACAGAGACTGAAACCGACATGCTTAGGATCCCATGCCATCGCCTACGTTTAGCGATGCATAGAGCATCCTTACTTGCCATCACGCTAGCGACCCGGAACAGTCTTGGCCTGACTATGAAACAAGGACGAAGGATTTGGAAGACGAAGGCGTCAGTGATGCTTGCTCTGACTTGCCTATCGCTGTGCCAGTATCCCCGTCCGCCTGTGGGAGTACCCCCGGTCATCTCCTTCAGACATTTTGGGTGTGATTTCATCATCAATATCACGCCCGCTACACTTCTGGCAAACAATATCACACACCTGCGATCTTGTCAAGTCAACTTGTGAACGCCAACATTAAGTAGGAGTGGGGTAGTTGGATCAAGAAGGATGGTGTCGGGGGTTTGAGAATGCTCGTGTTTACCTTGTCCGATAGATTGGAGCAGAGGGATGGATCGGAGCAGGGAGGTGAGAGGCACAAATGTTACCGGTGTTGAACTCCTGCATTCGACAGGTCGGCCCGATCGCAAGAAGAAACGTACCATATTATACACTTCTGCTGGGATGAAGAGGGGGTTTGTTTCAGCGCTACACTTCCCGATCTGTTCTACCCTAATCTAGGTGGCTTCCGCACTCATCTGGATCACGAGGCGTATATTTTCTCCACGATAAACACCATCCAACTTGACAACCTTGTCACGCAGGACGCACTGGACAGACTGGACGTCGACTGCGTCGTCGATGTACGTCACCCTGCCTAGTACGGCAAGCCGACTACAACACAAGCCAGGCATCACATCGCCCCAGCAGCCCTCTGGTATGTTCGTGGGCAACGCTTTCTGTGAAATCGATACCCGCTTCCTGATAGCATCACGCCATGGACCTCAAGAAGGCGGTCTCGTGCTAATGTGCCAATGTCGCAACTTTGACGGTGGGTACGGCGCAATTGTCGGCACGGAATGTATTATGACTGGTCTGATTCGACATTAGGATATTCTATCGTGCAGGGGAGGAGATGTCTAACTCTTAGTACATGACGACCAATGTCTTTGCTGTCGCTTCCGAGTCCCTCTCACCGACTCGGACTGTGACAAATTCGTGGCATATTGTGACTATGGGAGGGAAGCCCTTCGACTAGAGCACGCCGATGCAGTGCCAGGCCTCAACATTTCGAATTTTTTGAATCTTTGAATTTGTTTGGCGCAGTGGGCACGCTGCACGACGCGTAACTGCTTGGGCAAGAATTTCCCGAAACGGTTTTATGTACAGCCTATTCGTGTTTCCAACAATGAGCTATCCGAAACTTTCAAAAAAAAACTCCCTCTACTAGTACATGTTCAAGTTAGTCTGCCAATCTGTCGCGACTCCGTCACCTTTCTATCTCGCTGGTGTTTTGGTTGGTCCATTGGAGAGCGTGTCATTCCGAGTGTGTGTTCCCAATGTCCATGTCAGGATTCCAACGAATGCTGGTCGTCAGCCTCTGCATCATTGAACGTGCACGCCGTGCGGCACTGGCCCAACAGCATTTACTACGCGAATCCCCTCTACATCCCGTGCACCTCCTCAGCGTTGAACGCGATCTCCCGCCCACCCTGCGTCACGGCTATTATTGGCACCGGTGTCTCCGTCGCTAGCACTGCGTCTTTCCAGTCAAGTCAGCGCCCGAATGTGCTGTATTCAACCGCACTTGGCCATATTCTCGGTAACCCACTTGCATGCCAAGCCCCGCTCTCGCCGTCATGTCTTGGCAAGCTTCTTCAACACAACATCAGTCTCCGCACCATTCAGGCATTGAACGCCGGTATAATGCCTTGCTTTGACACCGTTGTTGACGCGGCTGCAGCACTTCAAGTCCCCGATATACCTGTTTCACCTGCCCTACTTCCGAATGTGCAGGGGGCTACCCAGCTATCCATCACTGCCCAGAGATGAGCGACAACCCGCGCAGGAGTCGTGGCGTCCGAATCTGTCTCCTCTTTGTCACGAGCATGCGATCACCATGGGTATCGCTCTCGTGCATTTCTACTTGGCATCTTACATTCTTAATTCATACCTCTCATTCTCTCGTATCCACCAGTGTCTCATCCCCCCTTCGCTCGCAACGCGAAAGCGTGGTAGTATTGCCGAGATGATGGCAACTCGTGCTCGTGTTCAATGTTGGGATAACTCGACTCGCGGTCTCCACGCGTCAACCGCATTGGATTTCGTCAGGAGCTTGCGTCTCATGACTGACGTGCTGGGTCAGACCACCTTTACTAGTTTGTAAGCTGGAGGAGCATCGCGCGTCAGAGTTTGTTAACGAACTCCATTCTAGGTATCAGGCGAGCGAGAGCATATACGAACTGTTCGACAAGGTCCTTGTGTTGGACAATGATCGTCAGGTCTACTTTGGACCTGCGTCGGAAGCCCGTGCGTACTTTGAGAACCTGGGATATCGGTCCCTTCCCCGCCAGAGCACCCCAGACTATCTATCTGGGTGCACGGACCCCAATGAACGTCAATTTGCCGACGATCGCTCGGAGCGTGATACTCCGTCTTCTCCAGAAGGTCTCGAAAATGCCTTCTATGCCTCACTCACTTACGCAAAGCTTCAACGTGCCCTCGGCGATTTCAAGGAACGTATGGAGACCGAGAAAGAAGACCAAGAAGCGTTCCGTGATGCTGTACTCGCCGACAAGAAGCGCGGTATGTCGCGGAAGAGCCCTTATACTATCGGTTTCACTGGTCAGGTGAAGGCACTCACGATCCGGCAATTTCGCGTCCGTCTCAGGATAGGTTTCAACTAACGACAAGTTTCGGAATGGATATCGTATGTCTTTTTGTTCGTGCTAGGTTTGATTCTGATTGTATCTATAGATTCTGGCTATTGTTATTGGCGCTGCCTTCCTAAATTTGCCTGATACCGCCGCGGGAGGCTTTACCCATGGAGGTGGTATCTTTATTGGAATGTTGACTATCTGTCTCGAGGCGTTTTCCGAGGTACGTATCCCTCTGTTGCTGGAGGAACTCAAGTCTCTATTTGTTAATCATATGTTCTTAGATGCCCATGATGATGTTGGGGCGTCCACTGGCAAACAAACAGGTTGGCTATGGCTTTTACTGTCCCGCTGCCCTGGTGTTTGCCAACTTTTTCGCGGACATACCCTTCTCTGCAACCCGGGTTTTCATTTTCGACGTGATACTATATCTCATGTCCGGCTTGTGGGTCGTTTTCCCCAGTCTTGCTTCGTTTCTGTCTCACTTTTGTTCGCAGGGCACGCTCCGCTGGCGGATTCTTCACCTTCCACCTGTTTATCTATGTCGCGTTTCTGGTCATGCAAGGATTCTTCCGCACATTTGGGTTGCTAGTATGCGGCAACTTTGATACCGCGTTCCGGCTTGCTACGTTCTTCCTCCCAAACATAATTCAATATGGGGGTTACATAATCCCCGCGTTTCAGAGAAGCGATGGTTGTTCTGGATCGTAAGTTTCGTTGGTTTTTTCTTGTCTGATCATGTCGTCTCACTCGTAGACAGACCTACTTGAATCCCCTGTCTTACGCTTGGGCCGGGATGATGGAAAATGAATTTATGCGCAAGTTGCTTGTCTGCGATGGCTCTTACGTCGTGCCCAGAAATGGTCCAGGAATGACCAAATACCCGTTCGTGGCCTCATTTTCTGACGAGATTTTGACGATCAGAAAGTAATTAACATATCGTTTTAGGGGCACTTTGCGGTAAGGCTTTCTCGTACATTTCAGATCATGTCGAACTGTCGAGCGCTGATTCGGAAATTGCATCCGTTGATAGCCTAAGATATTTGGCGGATCGACCAATATTTACGCCAAAGAAAATAGCGAGACGAAAGCGCTCAACGAGATCCAACTTCAGAAAAAGGCGCGACGCAACGAGAAGTTTGATGACGATAAGACAAAGGGGCGCTCGCGCGAAGAAACCAAGTGCGTTTCACGGCTGGCGCGGATGAAGTGTTTCATCTGTATACTAATCTTATCGGTAGGAGAGCGAGCACCCAAGGTCATAAGAAGACGTTTACGTGGGAGAATCTCGACTATCATGTTCCGGTACCCGGCGGGACGAAAAGGCTCCTTCATGACATTGACGGCTACGTTAAACCTGGAATGCGGACGGCGTTGATGGGTGCCTCTGGCGCAGGTACGTTTACATTGGATCGCTACAGATTGCGGGGATTCCAACAGGCGTAACAGGCAAAACGACGTGTCTCGATGTCCTCGCGCAGAGGAAAAACATTGGTGTTGTCTCGGGTGACATTTTCGTGGACGGCAGGCCCATTCAAGTTGGCGCCGATTTTGCCCGCGGAACTGCTTATGGTATGCCATTGGGTTCCCCCTAACTTTTGTGTACCATCCACCAGCCTTCCAGTTTGTTGTTCGAGAGCTTCGACCGTTTCTTGTTGTTGGAACGGGGCGGAGTGACCGTTTACTTTGGCGACATCGGCAAAGACTCGCAGGTGATTCGGGAATATTTTTCCAAGCATGGGGCCATCATCTGCCCTCCGAATGTCAACCCGGCGGAATATATGCTGGAAGCGATCGGTGCTGGGCTGTCTCCCAAGGTTGGCCCGCGGGACTGGAAAGACGTGTGGGCGGACTCACTCGAGTTACAGCAAGTCCGTGCTGAGATCAACGAGATCAAGGCCAAAGGATTAGTTGTCCCGTTACTGAGCAGGGCCAAACGCGTACATGTACGTTGTTGACGTTGAGCATGATCGTCCTTTCTTTATTTGTTTTTTCTGACTCGACTGTGCAGATGTCCTTTTTGTAGCAACTACGCACCGTCATCCAATGAAACAATGTCGCACTATGGCGTTCTCCGGATTATGTGTTCAGCAGGTTGTTCGTGCACGCGTTCTTTGCGTCATTCGTCTCCCTGTCGTTCCTCAACTTAGGACACTCCGTCCGGGATCTGCAATACCATGTCTTTGCGATGTGGGTCCCTCTTTCTTCTGGGATAAGCTCGACGTCTAATGTACATATATTCATGGCAACTTCTGGCTTGCTGTGTTGCCTGCGATCATCATGCCCGAACTTGAGCCTATGTTCATCTTTAACAGACGTAAGTAAATTGGTATCTTTGTGGAACCACCCTCCTTAAATTATGATCCATAGGAACCTTCATCCGAGTAGCCTCGAGTCGGATATATTCACCGTATGTGTTCGCCATCGCCCAGCTCATCGGCGAAATGCCATACTCAATACTATGTGCAACCGTATACTTGCTTCTAACAGTGTTCCCGATGCACTTTGGGCAAGGTGCTAGTACCGGTTTGAACGGGCTTGGCTTTGATCTGTTGATCACCATCTTCATGGAGCTTTTTGGTGTCTCAATGTGTCTCATCCCCCCTTCGCTCACAACCATATCATGGAAAAACTTGTCTAAGGTTGTCCACATGCTCCCTAATTCCTCACCGTCTATCATCCCGCCCGCATTTCCTATTTCCCAGCGTCCGGCCTCCGTTGTACATGCCGTCAACTACAATTATCACACACTCTTTCCAGTCCCCTTCCACGACGCACACGAAGAAGGCTAATGAAGGAGGAAGCAGACAAAGCAAAAAAAAGGCATCGTTCAAATCAACTTGTTGTACGGTGACGTCTACGTTTCCGATTCTTAACCCGTGAGAAAAATTGTGACCTCTGTCTCAGAGAGCCAGTTCAAGTTGTGTGTAGTAATAGATATCTTTTGTAGTAAATGACTTGGTTGATTCGGATTGAGGTACTAGCTTGCAAGTGAGGTACTAAGTCATGAATACATATGTTAATGTGCTCTTGCCAAGTCTTGAGAGACTTGGTCAAAGGTCATCACAATTATATATTCTGCTTATATAGATTAGCACAAAGGTGTTCATTTCCAACTCAGTGACAAACAAATGCTAGGCCCCCATGGCTGATCATAATAGTATCATCCAGACATCTCTTGGGCAACTGATATCTGCTCATGCCCATAATATAGATAAATATACAATGTCTGATCAAACCAACATTATCTTAGCATGCTGGGATTTGATTGTAATTAATAACTGGATATGCCATCACCTCCCCAATTGCTCAATATGTTTACCTAATCTGGTCATAATGGTATCTAATTGTAAACAATATCTGGACATATCATCAATCATCACACATATTTGTTCTGATCATTAGGTTGACATTAAGAAGGTAAATTGAAATTCATGATCAATTTTTGCCATGTTCTTCCAGGCTGATCTTAGGATTGTCAGCCAGATATCCTCTAGGCATTCCATTGTCACTACAGGCTCTTGATGATGTTTGGATTATAATTATTGATCAGGGTCTGACCTAATATTATCACACATATTTGTTCTGATCAATAGATTGACATTAAGAACATATATTGCACCTTGATGATCAATATCTACAATGTCCCCCATGGCTGATCTGGATACCATCATCAAGGTATACTCAGGCATCTCAGTGTCACTCTGTTTTCAGAATGAAGATGAACTTATAATTGCTGATCAACTATTGTCCTATTTTACACTGCTGGGATTCAATTGCAATTTTTATCTGGAAATATCATCATCTCCCCAATTTCCTGATGAATATGGTTAAATATCGTGTTGGCGATGCTCCACGAATCATGGCAACGATCGCTCGACGTATCAGCATCAAGGAGAAGATTGATTTATCAATATCGTACGTGTCTTGTGGCGTCTATTCATTCCCACTTCGTTTGACATGTTCTGATGCAGCATTGGGAAGCAAAGTGCGTCCGCAACAATGAAGTCGTTCAACTTCTGATGAAAATTGTAGACTACTGGAATTCGCTTGTGAAGAGTGCCGCCTTTCGCGGACGCACATTGGATGAATGTTTGAAAGTCGTCCGTACGGACATTACTCAGGTCTGGAATTTCAATGACCCTGATCGAGTACGTTTCTCTCTCTTCGCATTGCCTAATGAAACTAATATTTTTGCAGTGATTGATAGATGACAGGATCAATGGTTGCCTACTTCGCACTGATAATCTCGAAAGCAACACTGGTGCCACTGCGTCGTCGAATGGGTGAGTGGTTTGGGTTTAATGACACCAAACCAATCTTTCATGCAGTTATTGACCAAAAATCGCATTGTAGAGACTCGCCGGCCCCGGGACTATATAGAAGCATCGTTGAATCGAAGGATCCCATATTCTCCGTCCTCCCCGCCGTCCTGAAGTTTGCTTTCCCTCCCATAATACTGCACCAAAGGTACCAGGAGGTGTGAGTGGATATATTATATATCGCCGCCTCTGCCGTATTGCTGAACGTGAATCGCTTTTTGCGTCTTGTTCCTCTAGCAAAAATGACGTCAAAATTCTGGTGGCTTACATCGTCGACCTGATATGCCTCATGCAAATCATGTTCCTCTTTGCTCCGGGTGGCCGCGTGACCGAACAGACAACCGTTCTCGCTGTGGGGGTGTATGAGGCACCGAGGAAGAAGGTGTACCGTTTAATCAAAGCATATGACGGGAAATTGGGGGTGCTTCCTGGAGGGTGCGATAACGCTCTCGAGAAGATCGAGCACTTGATATGGCGTTTTAGCATTGCGGACGACCAGATTCAGGAGTTGAGGCAGAGACTTACTAGCACGCGTTGAAGTTTGGTGCCGTTGGATTCTAGTAGTAGTTCTTCGTGACGATTGTCCGCTACTTATACCATCCATGCATAGGCCGGGCAGGCCGTCATTCAGAAGTTGGACGTGGGCAAGGACGGGTTCGTTGAGATCGAGTATCTGTCGGGGTTAGTGCGTGAGGAGGGGCTTGGTGAGTTGCTTGTTTGATTATTGCCGTGTGAGTGGGTGTGTTGAAGCAGTTGCTCAGGGATCGAGACGGACGACGCAGCGAGGACGTTGATTGGGCAAGGGAAGGACTCGATAACAGATTCGAAACCGCGGAAAGAGGATATCGTGCAGGAGTGATGATCATTGTTTTATGACGTCGTGCTGAACGCCGTGTCAGACGGTCTTGGACTCTAGATCACGGGTACTTGGCCGTCCTCGAGCAGAGCTAGCGGAACGTAGTTACCAACATGTTCCTACTTTCCTACTAGCACCACTCTGAATACAGCCCTTTCTCACCATCTACAGTGGTCCTCCGGTAGCAGATACTTTAGTGCAGCAATGGCTGTCCAAGAAAAGAGGTAGGAGTTCTTGACTATGATTCAGTGACTCTCGGTCGATCGCTGTTGTGTTTTTTGACGACTCACATTTTAAAATTGTAGACAGTTAGTCACATTGTGCTCGTGTTTAGCGTATGCAGTGGTGACTCCCGCCTGGGTCCAGGACTGCCCGGCGGAGGGCCTTAATATCGGAACTGGGAAAACATATATTTTCCCATTTATACTAATCAGGCCCAGTGACTGAGCTAGTGTGGGCAGTTGTCAGTACTTAAACTGCAGCTGGTTACTCAGTACTCAGTCAGTGACGGACCTTTCACACCTAAGGCCTGAGCGTGCGCACGGCGTAATGGCTGCCGCACACATTCACGTTCATGACCTGTGCCACGCGCTCTCGCATCGATCAGCGCTGCCTAATACGGCGAGCCCTCTCCTTCGCTGTGCGCACCAGCATTGACCCGAACGCTACAATTGCGCGTACGATTCACCTCCTTCGAGCTATATGGCCATCCCGACGCGTCAAACGACACTGCCAACACCTTCCTCTCGTCGTTCACGCGCCCAAACGGCTGCCAACGACGAAGCCGAAACCGTCGCTTCAGGTGAATGTCGACCAATTACCTCGTCTCGCAATGCAGCTGTCGCTCACACCGTCAGTGCCTTCATGCCAGTCCGCCAACCCGTCGACACCTTCGCGCTCTTATCGCCTCTGGAGAGCTTCTCGACACAAACAACGCGCGCAATCGCGCTACAATCTCCCTCATTTGTGTATCCTTCGATGCCCCCGGATCACCCACGTGTACGCCAACTTGATTGCCACGCGCCCTTCGACCCTGAGGCCTGCCCACCCAACCTCGTCCCATCCCCAACCCTTCCTCACCCA